>JAOXOE010000602.1:27020378-27064680 GCA_028565055.1 Phoeniculus purpureus | reverse complement strand
CCACCCTCTCAGTAAAGAACTTCCTTCTAACATCCAATCTAAACCTCCCCTGATGCAACTTGAGGCCATTTCCCCTCTTCCTGTCATCACTAATTTGAGAGAAGAGACCAACGCCAGCCTCGCTACAACCTCCTTTTAGGTAGTTGTAGAGGGCAGTAAGGTCTCCTCTCAGTCTTCTCTTTTCCAGACTAAACATAGTCTGGGGAGGAAGATTTCTGACAATCCAGGACGGGTGCAGGGAAGGTCAATTTTGAGGAGGATGTGGGAACAGGATCCAGGTCCTCAGGATGCACGCAGGAGTGAGGAGAAAGGATGTGACTTGGTGGCTCAGATGAGTGTAGAAGAGAAGGGGGAATGGCACACAATTATGGGGAAAGGGTGAATTAGTGGAGGAATAGGACAGCAGACAGGGAAGAAGTGGAATTCTGCTCTAACTCATCCCTGGCTGAAGGCTTTCTTTGCAGGAGCAATGGTGAGGAGTCCACGGACCCCAGTGGTGGCTCTCGGAGTGACAAGCAGGGCAAACTACACAGGAAGGGCCACAACTGAAGCTGTAACCCTCAGGTTTTGGTTCCTGCTGCATATAAAGGTGTCATCCAGGTACCCCTGAGCACGACAGAGATGCCAGCAGTAGTGGCAGCAGCAATCATCTCCACAGTGGCTCCCTCCTTCCAGTGGCAGGGAGGATGCAGGATCCGGCAGTCCCACACCCAGAGCAGCCACCTCTGTCCAACCCATGCTGGCCAGTGCTCCCAGGGGAGATGGACTCTTGGCCTGAGCCAGCCAAACCACTGACATTTTCATCGGAATTCAGCAAGGGATCCCGACAGAGGGTGCCCTGTGGCAAGGCAGAACTCCAAGGCTTTTTAACTAAGTCCAGTTGCTCAGAGTTTCTTGACACTTTTATCCTTCATAGCTTCTTCCTCTGCAAGGTACCTTTCCCTCTGCACTCTGGACTCTGTGTTGTTCAATGATGTGTGACAACACAGATCGGTGCCATTCACTGCAACAGTCAGTCGGGGTTTTCATTGGTGTCATCAAAAGAAGAAAATTCAGCTATTATCTTCCTCTTGCACAAAGTAATAAAACGTAAAACTGAATGAACCAGATAAATCGGCGGTCGATCATTAATGCAGCATTTGTTTGATGTGGAGATCTTTTACTGATTAAAATGCTTTAATACTTAAAAAATTCACAATTCAGAGCAAGAGTTTTATAATTGGCAATGAATTCTCAAATGAATTTTATAGATCAGTTAATGTCTAGATGAGTTAAGGGTGAAAGGTAAACTTGACATTAAACGCTTAGTTAAGACTGCCAGAGGATTCATCATTGCTACTAGAGGGATACTAAAGTCAAACTACACTACATTTTTACCTTGTTGGAAAATTTGAAGGTTTATAAGAACATTTGCAATCTTTGGAGGCTGAGGAAAGTAGTGCAAACTTTATGCACTCAACACTCACACCATTAAAATAGGTTAGAGAGAGAAAACCTAAGGATTTACCTCCACATTTGACGTGATTTACTATTTTATACTACTTTAACTCTGTTCCACACCACCTCCCTATGCAAGATGTGAGTTTCTTATATCCTTGCTTTTAAAAAAATACTATTAAAAGTAAAATTATTTTATTCTTTTAGAAAAATCTTTCCATTTTCCAAAATACACAATAGACACTTCGGTTTTGTCCGCTTGGCACTATCCCATGATCTTAGAGGGAGATGCCAACAAGGCAAATTACACAAAGCAGGAAACAGCAGGTCTTCACAAAGCAAGGACAATTCCCTTCCCTGTGCACGCCAGCAACTAACAGGAGCCGTACCCATTCACACCCGGGCATCTTTCTGCTTTCAATACCAGAGGAAAGTAACTCACAGTATCATTTCCCACAGTACTATTGCAATAACATTAGGCAACACACCCAAGGCACAAGTCAAGCTGCAACTTCACGTCGCAAGGACTGAAATTTATGGGGTTTTTATTATTTTCTGAATTTGAGAATCTAGGTTCTGCTGTTTCGAGTCTGTCTATACAATTTCCACTGCTAGAATTCATCTCCTAAACGTTGCCTTCATAGTTTCAGTGACTCACAGGTAAAGCTGATCCAGGAAACTACTACAATTAGTGCGTTAGTCTTACCAAGGCAACTGAAAATCATTTGATAATAACGGTTGAGTGACACAATCAATGTTGACATAGACAGGAAACATTCAGAGGGAAGAAGGAAAAGGAAAAACGTGTTAACTGAAAGGAACAGCAGTTGTTGGACTGACAGAACGTACAGAACGGACTTTAAAGCCTCATGAAGAGTAAAGGACCTCACTGTCAGAGCATGAAGCACAGTGTGACACACTTGCCTATGAAAGAGAGGACATGAAACAGCTAAGAGATTATAAACACGACAAGTCATTTTAGGTATCCAGATGCGAGCCGTGCCTCTTCAGTGCATATTTAATCATTCCTCAGGCCTACGTATGAATAAAATATTTAGTATGGCACCAAGAACAGAAATTAATAAAAATGTGACACTAAGAAAATTAAAGATAACCCCATTATAATATAGAGCAACATTAATATCTGATTCAAAAGCATATGAGAGATGATCTATAGACCACAGAACTGAATGTTCACTATTTGGACTTCATATTGAGAGCCTTGTAGATATGTAGATGTTCGTGGAAATTTTAATGTGCCATCACAGCACAATAGGAGAATTTGGGGGAAAAGAAAGAACCTGGTCAGCTTAAAAAATCTGAACTCTGCTATAAAGTGAAAGGCAGAAGCTCATTGAAGGACTGATTAAGAGAACACACAGTGCAATACACCAATATGCATGTGTGCCATTGGGCTTGCCATGGCACTCATTTTCCTTTCTTCCCTTAAAGGACACCCCATAGTAGGCTCGAAGCTGGACAAAATGAAGAAATGGAATTGATCTTCAGAGAGTGAAGCACTGCATGGCTCTGGGATACATATTAAATATGTCCAGACAGCTGATGCTCTTTTTTAAATGGAAAGAGGCAGTATTCTTTGTTGTAAACATGTATCCAGCAAAGATGCCTATCAACGATCACAGATCTGTTCCCCCATGAGCACCATCATTCTGTCCTCCTGCCTCCTGGTCTGGAGAGGGAATCATTTGTCCTCAGACAACCAGCAGTTGGCTAGTCCTACACAGGAGTATGGGTGCTCTCCACCAAGCCAAACCAGTAGGTCCTTAGTCCTCTTCACTGATGCTCAGGGCAACCCCATCCCCTCCTGTTCTCCAGCCCAAGAGTGCTCTTTATAAGCATTTGATTGCTTCTTTCTAACCCCCACTGCTTCACAGATTCACCCAATGCATTGGCTTGGAAAGGAACTTTAAAGGTCCAACCTCCCTGCAGTGAGCAGGGTCACCTTCAACTAGATTAGGTTGCTCAGAGCCTCATCTAGCCTGACCCTGAATGTCCTAAGGGATGGGGCCTCCATCACCTCTCTGGGCAATGTGTTCCAGTTGCCACTATTTGCCAGTTCTAACTCTCTCTGCTCAACACCACTTACCACACTTTCCAGAGCACTTCATTCTCCTTCTGCAGGCTGAGGCTCCTTCAGAAGAGCTATTTCTAATCAGCCATTTACAGAAGGTAAAAGTCATCCTTAATTAACAGTTCCTGGGCCACCAGCACAGGCTCCTTACAGGCAACTCACAAGCCTGTCCAGCCAGCAGTCTCCATCTGAATGGATCAAACCCAAAGCTGTCCTTGCTTTGCTGCTATGTTGCATTCACCCAAGAAGTGGAGATGTTTAAGGAACTTCCCTCCTGCACTGGTAGTTAACGGTCTGCGCAGCAATCCCTGCTCTGCCGACCAACTTAAACCATCATTTATATGGCAGCTTCAGAACCCTCTAGAAGAGACAGAATAGCTCCACTTGACCTTTCCTGACGAACAGCAGCAGCAGCAGCATGACTGGTGTTGCACTGGCTGTTTTATCTGCATAATAAACCTAAACTTGGTTGTTACTTTATGTCCAGAATGCCTCCCTTGTGCAGCGTTTCCTTGTACTTCCCCTCAGTGAAAGCCAGAACACTGCATGCAATGGTAATCTTTAGTTCCATGAAGTCAGGACAGAATTAAGGATGCCTGTTACAATTGTAATTCTTAAATGCTTTTAATACATTCAATTATTGTTCACTTAATTTGTAGTGAGAGGCTTCATGACATCCAAGACCTGGCAGCTTTTCAAAGCAGACCTGTGAGCCTTGATATGCAAACGGCTCCTGATCTGAGACTTTTTGCCAAAAGGCAAAAATCAGAAGAGCGATAAATGGAACAAATCTAGACTGTCTTTGGAGATTAGCCAAGTCTTCGTGAATGGCACCACTTGCAAAGGCAGGCAAGTGGAGCATCAATAAACCAGCAAACCAATAAACACTGAAATCTCTCTGTTGTATTCATTATATTCACAGTTCTCTCTAAACTTAGATAAGAACCAATAATAATCCATCCGATACTCTGACTCTGACGCCTTGCCACAGGAAAAAAAAGCCCACAACGATTTGTTTCTGTTCTTGTTGTATAAACTTTTCTCTCTAACGTGATTTGAAAATCAAATCAATCCAGCTGTTTCTTTCTTTTTGAAGAGTTTGATTTTTTTCTTAAATGATACAGTTCCCAATTTCAAATCTTATCTTTTTCCCAGAAGAGGGCTTGGAGAGTCTCACTCAAAGCAAAACACTGCTAAAACAATTGTAGAAACACCCAGTTAGCACTGTCTGATACACTAGCTAAGACTCTAAATGCGAACCCAAAGGACAATGCTCTGTATGCAATATCAGCCAGAGCAGCAACACACTTGCCAAGATATGGAATCTGCAGCAGCACCTTGCAGAGACAAAGAGCAATCTGCAGGCAGCTCTCAGCATGGCTAAAATACATGTGAAACACAAAAACTTAGACCAGACATGTCAGACCCATTTAGTCACAGAGTGTGTAACCTAAGTATTTAATGTGCGTGGTTATTGCCTGTTCCTAGTAACTGGGTTAGATACTTATGTGCTGCCCCAGAAAAGCCAGCATGAGATTTTGGGGTTATTTCCCATCACAGTATCTGGCACATCCCACTTAAAGCTTTGAAGACACTCAGACTCCACTTGAAGCTCTTCATCTGCAGTTGCAGATCAAAGCACAGTCTCCTTTCTTGAAGAACCAAGATTTTGAGGCAATGTGAGCCATGGGTTTGACTGCCTAAAACATGCAGCTACCTCAGTCCTGCTGACACAGAGCATGAACTCCAGAGGAGACTTGGCTTGAGAAGAAGTAGTGACCATAGTAAGCACGACCAAGACTTGCATTTACAGCTGTACCCATCTCACTTGCATCACATCACTAGTGTCAAGAAGGGAAGGCCTCCCCCTGCCCATCCTACTCCTTGCCATGTTTCTTCCCTCCTGTGACACCAGTGCAAGTGCCCAGCAAAGCTTTTGCTGATTAACCCTTGCACTGGAAAACTCGGAGAATGTGCAAGTTGCAGGACCAGGGATGGAAGGGGAGACCAGGAACAGTCTTACCCTCACACACAGTAGGAAGACCCCAGGTTCAGATGGGCAGGCTGTAGACTTGTATGCACAGGGCACAGTATTGTTTCTGAAAGCAGTAGGAAGAACAGTGGGAAGAGCAGGAATGTGCTGTGTGGCATTATCAGAACAGACAGCGCCTACTCTGCATCACGAGCAGCACACGGCAATACAATCCTTGCTGCCGTCAGTGAAGAAGCAGACAAATATATAGACATCCATTACTATTTGAGATTTAAGTCTTTATCCAAGTGATTTTCACTATTTTAAAATAGTTCTCATTCGAACATGATCAAAATCTTGGTTTTCTTTACTACGTAAAGGAATTCCAAAAAGAATGCCCAGTTTAAGCTCTCAGCACATCATTACACCAATTTTAAAGATACAGACATGAGAACATGCATTGAGATTTTTCATTGTCCTTTGCACAACACCCAGTAAGCCTTAAGCTCTAAAACAAAAAATTACTGCTGTTGCTCCCACCACAGCAACCTCACAAATCACCCTTTAATTCTAGCAAAATGAGACAAGATCAGCTCAGAACTGAAGCCTCCCAACAGTATTTCATCTAATAATGGCCATCAAAAACCTGATGCGTTTCAACTCTAGAAAAACATCACTTCAGGTAGGGCAACTCTTACCAAGAGATATACTTTTGTTTCCTTTTAGCAGCACTTTCAGATGGATTGATCAAAAAAATTTCACTCTACTAGCTCTAACGACTTCTTGGGATAAGTTATGAGAACTTTTTCCAGTTCTTACCCAGAGCTCTTCTGCACAGCTGCTGCTGTGGTGCAAGGCTAATGCCCATAACACTTAGCAGGACATTTCATTTGAGTTAGTGGCTGGATTGCACTTTATATGCTCAAGCAGCACTTTGCAATGCATGTTCTGTCATTTTGGTTTGCCCAGAGTATTACTTTTCATTTCTACAGCGGCGCCTCTCTGAGTCACTCAAGTGACAGAAGTTAACGTATTTTACACTTTGCCTCTCCTTTGATTTCAAGGGTTTTATAACCCATTTGAAAGCTGTGCTGGCTACTGTCAGTGGCAGGAGTCCCATGGGTGTCTTGATCCCAGGCAACTGCGTTGATCCTAGTGCTCTGCTCTCACATTTGGATCCCCCTTCTTGGAAAGTGCAGACACAGACTGATTTCTGCATGATTTCCACATAAACTTTCTCTTAAACCTGAAAGTTCCATATTTTTTTAAGAACAACATTCTTATGAATAATGTTCACATTATATCAAATACTTTAAATATTAGCAAATTGTAATGTTTTAAATTGTATTTAATGCAACCACTACTGTCCAGAGACAAAGATCTGAGTTTGTTAGACCCCAACCTGTGAACTCCTGAGGTCCAATCCATTTGATAACAGCTTCCACCCTGTTTTTTGGAACTGTGTAAAAGAGATAGATAGATAGATATTTATATGTGTGTGTGCATAAACTGTATATGAAGAATGTGGTATAATTATGCAAAAAAATTAATGCTGGGGTCATAATATCATGCTTAAAGAACAGAGTTCACCATTATCTGCAGCTTCTAGATATACATTCTGCTGCTGCCTGTTTTAAATTCTAATTCAGAAAACATGGAGAAAGATTCAATTTTCTCCCCTGGTAGAGTCATCTTGATATGAAAGCTTTGCTTCTGCATTATGGTAACTATTAAGAGTCTACAAATTGTACTGCAGATTTATAGCATCACAGACTATATGAGAAACCATCTAAGTTTGAGGTGAAAAGTGAACGCGATTTTTCAGTACAAGTTCTCCTGAAAGTACACACACACACACACACAAACCCCCAAACTATTAATCCAGCAGCTCGAGCAATTCAGTCTGTAGCGCCTAGCAATCTGAATTCAACATGAAGCACCTATCCAACCAGGCTACGCTGCATGCCCACCCACTGCCCAAAAGTGCCCGGGCGCGGTGTTGTAACAAATCAGGGGGTGCCACAATGACAGTGAACGGGGAGGCTTAGACGTTTCCTTTTGAAAAAGCCCTTCCCTCAATTTCAGCAGATTTTGAGGAAGACAAAGACAACTGCTCATGCAATAAAGAAAAAGAGACAGACAGGTGTCTTCAGGTAAGACTGTTCATTTCATGCTTTATTAGCACAATCCTATTATATCTTTTCCCCCTCTACTTTAATTAACAGAACTGCAATATAATGGAGCTGTCCTGACAGCCTCATGGTTAAAAGCTGCAACGTCTATTAAAAACTCGATTTTTAGTGGCATACAATTTTTGCTAGGCAATTTAAGAACAGCTTAGGGTGAAAACTGTCAGGTTTATCCTCAAAACAAACAGAAAAGAGACTGAGGTCTACAATTTGAAGACAGTCTGGCAGTGTTGGGTTACAGGTCAGCAGCACTGTCCTAATGTGAAGTGTTTTAACCCCCTCCCACCAAACTGTCATGTCTGAACCGCACAGGATTTCATTCTGTCACATGCAGGGTACACACAGCTCCTCCACATGCTTGAAGATTCAGAGTTTGCATGTAGGTGTATTTATAGCTAGTATTTGTGTGCATGTGCAATTTCTGCTAGGGGCACTAGTAGGGGAGAGCTGGGCGCCTTTGCCGTCTGCCAGCTGAAGGAAAGGTCTCTACAACCAAAACAAAGAGGCATATGAAAATGAGAACTGCTGTTCTGCGGGCTTGGGTCCAGGGTACCCAGCATCCAGATGAGTGCTCCCATAATCAGCACCTGAGAGACAGCCCCGCCAAAGTATCTTACTGCAGATGGGGACACACCTCAGTCGTGCCTCATCTCACTGCCATCATGCCTTGAGGATGATCCTTGGCACCTGCCTGTTTTGAGATGCACCAGGACACTTTTTTTTTCCTCTCTATGTCCTTAGGGACTCCAATGAAAACACAAATCTCACTCCTAGCTAAGGAAGCCTTCATCTGAGTTAAAATCATAGAAAGAGTGTTTGGCTTGGAAGGACCAGGACTTTTGCACCAACCTCACAAAAAGGTGCTGCATAAACACAGATATGACTCAGCTGGGCTCACAACAGAGCTCGAAGGTGACTAGTCTGATATTTCTAGCTTGGACTCTGCCAGTAAAGCTCTCAGGATCACTACCTTGTTCTGGTGTTCAAGAGGAGATTGTATTCCACTCTTCCTAGATAACTGTGCACCATTTAAGAAACTCATATCATCTCCTGGCCACTGCAGCGAACTACCTCAGAGCTCTATCTATATTGAAGCACTATGATTTCCATCCAAACTCTTTGGGAGCCATGAGAAATTAAACCAAGAAACTTTTATTTCACAGCAAACGCCTTAACTCCAGTCATATTACTCCTCCAAAAAAACTCACCCATACGATGGCACAGATATTTCCAAGAAGTTATGAGCATCACACACAGACATTTCTCTGAATGAAAATAAGAGTCTGCATCAGGAGGGCAGACCTCAATGCTTAGCAAAGCAAAACTTATTTTGCATGAATCTGATATTTACTTTTTATGAAGACTACACCAAGCTGAGAGAGGCAGTTAGCACGGATTGGATGGAGAAACGACTGCAGTGCTGCCTCAGGAAAGTGTGGCAACATTCTGAGTTGGGTACAAGGACATTACTAGATGAGCAGCTCCTGCTTTCTGCCTCATCACAGGCTGGTACACAGACAAAGTGCATTTTCTGGAGACTGACAGAGAACAAAATGAAATACATTTTCCTGTATTTTCTGTAGGGGTACCTTTCATAAAGGTAAAGACAACCCTGGACTCTCTTAGACAGCCAAGGAGAGATGAGATGGCACCTCTAGCCCTCAATCTGTTACACTGATTTTGGAGCCATGAAAGATGGGAAGAGAGGTCTAAGGGAGCTTGTTTCATTTTCCAAAACAAATAATGGACAAGATTATATTAACAGCTTTTTAGAGCCTTCAACCTTTGCTTATCAAAATGGTATGGAATTTATGGATTTATTTTTTTGTCCTTGACTTCGATAGCAGAGGGTCATGCCTTAAGAAATGTGATATTCCAGCCCCATAACTTTTGGGATGGTGTGATGAAGTGAAGAGCCCTTCCATTGCCATTAATTTCACAATCTTAAGACACTTTTGTTTCTTTTAATTGTCAGGTTCTTCTTGTAAGTTTATATCCATGTCACAGTGTTATAAAACAATATGGTGTAACTTTACATTGCCTTTCTTATAACAAAACGTGTGTATGTTATGTAATACCAATGCATGTATGGTATGTAATGCCATGCCATAAAATGTCAACCCCCCCTAAACACCCTCACTGTCAATATAGCAAGATCCACTGGAGAAAATTACTCCAAGAAATACACTTACAAAACCAGCAATATAAGCTGGTTCCTGTGTGATAGCCAGCCCAAGGATCACTTTGTCCAGCTCTACATGCTCACAAATCAGTGTCTTTGCATAATGTATAGGGTGTGAAGACTAAAAAGTAAAGGTAAAGCAGTGCCTGAAGGAGTGGAATCATCTGCACAATCTAACCGGTTTGCTTCATAGTGTGCTCAGGGCACTGAGGAAGGCTGATAACCTCCATGAAATACACTAGGAACAGGCAGGACAGTGACACAGTGATACCACAGAAAAGCTGCAGGTCCATCACACACTGCATTTCTCTCACAGAAGCCATTTGCCCTTTACAAGTATTTGTAATCTCACCATCAATGAATCAATGGAATTACAAGCCTGTTATGCACAGTCAGGCTTGGACTAGAGCACGTATCAAGACAACTTATGAGGTGGGGTTTTTTTAATACTGAAACAATGTTTAATTTTTAAACACCTACTACTATCAGAGCACAAATCCTATTATCAGCTTTTTAAGTTATTACTTCAAGGTCATCTTCAACAGTGTCTGCTATTGCATTACCAGTTTCAAGAAACTGCCTGTAGCCTTAGAAGGGTTTTATAAGTTTACCAATTGCAAGTTTGGATCTTAAATCAGTCAAGTTACTCAATTTTGACACAAACCAGGGGAAAAAATGTTTGACTTAATTTCAGGAGAGATAAAAATTACTCACCAGTATCTCTTTTCAGAGAAGCACTGTAATCTATTGTGGGGGTATTGGCAGCAGAACAAGACTTGCAATGCATCAGAGGAAGGAAAGGAAGCAGGCTTGTCCATGACGGATAGCAAAGCCAAGATAAGTTGTCAGACTACTTCTCCATCCGACAGGAGGCTGAGGATGACAGCATTACTTTTGTTTATTATCAGCACTCTTTGGTGCTTGGTTCTGTAAGAGAGAGGAAGGACAGAAGAAACAACCAGTAAATATGAAAATTAAAGTAGCCAAAGCAGATCTAATCCAGAGCATTATGAAATACAGAGATAATGCTTCAGAAGTTGAGCACCTTCTGTGGTGGCTTCAGACTGGTGTGCTCTGTTGCCTCCTAATCAATATTCAACAAACAAGAGGTGGCCTTCCTCTCTCAGGAACTAATGAGTGGTTAATGACCCTAATCTGGTGTATAACAGATTGTTAATACTGGTATAAGAAAAGCCCTAGTGAGACAAGCAGTTGCTGGCAGAACAGGAGGGCAAAAGAGTCATTTGATTTAAACTGGTTGCAAGCTGCAGTTCTCTCAGAGAAGTTTTGATGGTTATTTGTTATGCGGCTCTGCCTTATACAAGCAGAACAAAAATTAAAGGCTTGTGATATTTTTAATATTACATTTATGAAGATGATTACCCAGCTGCTGTTTAATTTCCATCTGTGTTCTGCTGCATTTATACCATTAGTGCCACACTGTGGCTAGACAGACAGGCTCATATTTTGGAGAAAGTGTGGCTGACAATTACCGTTTAACTTTGTTGAGTAGCAACAAATGGGATTTCCTGTATACTGTTACCTATAAATTATAATGACGGTTTTCTTTTTACTGGCATTGCAAAGTCAAGCAAGAAACAAACTCATGCAAAGCCCAGCAGCTCTCTGCTACACTGAGAGAAGTTGCCTCCGTGATAAGTTTGCAAAGCTCCAGCCTAGGAAGACAAAAGAAAGTCCCTCCCAGCAGGCAGTACACGATATTTTTAATATTAGGAATACACTGCAATCCATCTAATATCTCTTTGCTTCCTTTCTTTTTTTTAATACTTTTCTCAATATAATTCTACATTCACGCACCACAGAACTGGTCTGCATCTGTCTGTTACCATATCCCAATCACACACTCCTGCTTCCACGTGGCAAATTAGATTGTGCTTTCCAGTCAGGCATAGCACAGGGTTTTACAGGATATTCTCAACGTGTTGTTGAAAGGAAAAGGAACCTTACAGTCATTTTGAACAACTGTCTAGCATCCTGGATCCTGAACTGGAGAGCAACTCACTGCTAGGAAGATTCCTAGGCTGTCTTCATATGACCTTCCATTTCCTTAGCGAAAAGCAAAAAAAAGGAGTCTACAGCAATTGTGCAAAGAATCTGAAGGCTTCCACAACTCTTCAGTGTCCTGTCCAAGGCTCTTGAGCTGATTCTCCAGACTATGTTAATGATGATCCCACTGGGCTTTAGGACCAGCAAGCCTTACTCACACCTCCTTGAGCTTCATTATGTGCCCATTGCAAGTGTTGTCATGCCAGCTAACCACCCTTTCCTCTCGAGAGAGGCACTATACCTTACTCACGGATCATGTTCTTAGCCACCTGCCTCTCAGATCTACTCTGATAGCTCCTACTATTTCCTTAGGACAACACACTTAAAGTTTTATACCCCTTATTATCCTGAATATTGATTTGGAGAGACTACAATTGATCCAGCTTGTTTTGACCCAGGCAGGAGGTATTTCCCCACTGATGCACCTCTTTACCATTGCCTCACTCCCCGTGAAAACCTCTCCAGAGCTACCTTTGATTTTATTCTGATTCTGCTGCAGGGCAGTGTGATAAAGTAACCCCAAAGCAAAGAATATTTGGTTTTTTACTGCTACCTATTATTACCTGGTTTTTACAACAGGCTCATCAAGCTCCAGCTAAGCTCATATCACAGCACCTCTGAAAGAGAAAGAGAAATGAGCACCTCTGCTGTTACTCTTTTCCTTTATAAGTAAGTACAGCAGGCTGAGTTATCTCGAACAAGCTTCAGCTGTTTTCAAGCTATCACTTAACCTCTACCACTTCAGCCTGAAAACTAGCAGCTCCTTTTCTTCCACATATGACACCCTTGATTGGGAATTTTCCTCTTCGTAGCTGGTTCTTCAAACTTAGAAGAATTTTAAATGGTAAAGAAAGGTGCACAAACTTTATTTTCTGAAAAGCAAAGAACTGAGGGGGGATTATTTTCCGTGTCTGTGTTTTATCTCCATTTCTGGATTTCTTCTTTTATTAAAGGAAAATCACTTGTTTCTCTTACCAGGCTTTCAGAGATGCTGACCACTCACATTTGCTATTGATTACAATGTCAGTTTAGGGTAGTCCATAGATGTAAAGATTGAGCCTGTTATTTGCATGCATGGGTTCTAAAAAGACATTGTTCCAGCCACTTTGTGTTGTGCCAGGTAACTAGCCATAAATCTCTTAAAGCACTAAAACTCAAGGGCTTGAGCTCATCAAGGATCAGCTATCTTTACCCATATGTCAAGCCAGCTTTCCAGATGCAGCCAATATGCAATCATTTATACATTTAATAGAGACCTGCATTTTGTCCCAATTCATTGTGGTCAATTCATGACAGTAAGTTCAGAGTGACTACACTGTTTTCAAATCCTTAGGCAAAGTGTGTACAGTCAGACATCCCTAATGAGAACAGGATTGCTGGCTTGCTCCTTTGGATGCTTTGGAATCCCCCTTCCATGCAAAATTAGAGCAATATAAATTTAAGAGCATTTATTTATTGTATCATTGGTCCAAAAGTTGCAAAATCATGCAGCTGAGAGAAGAAAAGAGAAACCACAGGGAATAGCAGGAGCCTACCTTGTTCTTTTACCTTTGAAAGTCTCCATTTAATTAAAGGCTGTATTACCCTGAACTCAAAATCAACTATTCCTATGAGTTTTAAATCTACAGTACCTTCTTCCTTCCTGAGAATTATTTTTTTCCTGAGATAACTTCCTTTCTCTTGAGACAGAAAAAAAATGCAGCAGAATACCTATCTTAGGAGTAATATCTTACCCATTGCATTGGAATAGTATTTAAGTGACAACAAGGCAATCAACAAAAAGAGCAACATTATTTGTTCAGTCAATCTCTCTTAGATTGATAAAACAATTCAATGTCCAGGCCATTAAAATGCTGAGGAAAGAAGGGAGGAAGCAACCCGAGGAAAAAGAAGCACAGCACTATAAAATATTCACAGTACTTACACATGATATAGTTTCAGAGAAGGTGGCCACAAAATAGGAAAACAATTGTAATGTTTGAAAACTAGAGCTGGGCAAATCAATGACTGCTAGTCATCAGCCGTGCCTCACACACATCATTTATTCAATCAGAATCCTTCCTTCATCCTCCTCGGCAGAAACAATAGAAAATTGTTTTATGCAGCTGAGCCTCAATCTGTGTATCTGAGGTGGACAGGAATCAGATAAATTTGTTTTAAGGGGGTAATTCTTCTAATTTTCCTCATAGGTAGCAGTTTTCCAGCTCTCTATAGTGTCCTTCTGCATGATTCTCAATCACAATTACTGCAGAAGCATTCACATTGAAATATTGATGGTGATGGCTGATTCAGGGGCCCCTTCTGCCAAATGAAACCAAAAAGCATTCAGTATTGATGACCTTGGAGATCACCATCTAACTGGGAGGAATGGGAGTAATTGGTATCACATGAAGGAGTACATTATTCAAATACAAGGAAAACATAGCCTTCAATACAGGCTTTTCACACATTTTTGTTGTTACCCCATTAGCATGGTGTGTAAAAGCCCTTGTACTGGGAAGTAAACTCAAAAAGCCCCAAAATCAAAGAGGACTCAAAATGGAAGAAGTCAGAAAAGGAAAACAAGGAGATACCCTCTACCAGGATGGGCTCCAATGGGAGCTCCACACACAAGGAACTTCACATGTTTATCTGTAGCCACCATGAATAGGAGCAATGTGAGGAACAGGAACAGAAACACTTGCAAAATGTGTCTTCAGACTGTAAAGGCAGCTTGAGAGAAAACACAATGTTTGTAAATGCAACAAAGCCAATGTGATGGGATGATGTGTCACTTCTCAGTGAGAGATGGTCCATTGGGAGAGGCTGAGACCAAAGGGATGGTGAAAAAAGTTAGCATTTGGCATTACTACAGTTGCCAAGGTCAGAGAAGGGAATGCTGGAGTAACAGAGGCACAAGTCATTAAAGTTTGGACAAGATTATTATGGACTTCTTGTTAGGTTCTAATTAAAGATGGCTCTTGACATCTGGGTTGTGTCTATGTCCCACAGTGACTAGTGACAGCGCCCTACCTCTCTTCTCCATCCACCACTCCCATTTTCTTGTCTTGTGCCAACTCTTCCACCTCTTGTCCTTTGTTCTCAGTTAAACCCAGGCTGAAAGCAACAGACAGCTTGGCTTCTGTCATAACTGACATCACACGGTAAGCATCATATTAGCTAATGCACTAAATAGACACTGAAAACAGGGAAAGGGATAAATTATACCCTTGTCTGTTTGTTCAGCTGCTATGCCCTATCAGCCCTGTGTTGTGGTGTTTGTTTGTCAAACCTTCCTTGCAAAGAACAGTATTGAGGGAGCTCGGGTGCTGACAGTGCCAAGGCAAACGTCTCCCTGTCCCATGCTGACAGCGTGATTCCCCCTTTCCTTCAAAAGGGTCTGTAACCTCTACCTTGTAGGAGCCCTTTCTGCTTTCCTATTCCCTCATCATTTTTACACTTTTGGAACAGGTGACCTGGAGCAAGCACGGAATGGAGACAGTTTAAACCTGGAGCCATATGTAGGATCATGTGTGATTCAGAAACAAAGAAATCTGGCAAGTTTCATTCCAACACTGTAGGAAAAGGCAAGTGACTCTTCTTCAGTTTTAGCTATCACTAATAGAAAAAGCAACATTTATGAGCTTCTTCAAGCCTAAGGATAGATTTGGGGAATGAAACAGGTTTTGAACAAGTATTGCAAAGGAGGATCAAGTCTTTTTGCCACTACTTTTTCCAACTGACTGGGGCATTCATGTGTTTTTGTATTCATGTATCAAGTATGCTTGTTCACAGACCACAAACGACAAGCACCAATCCGAACTCTTACACAACAGCACTTGTAAAGCAGTCTAACTAATGGTCTACAAAGTCCTAAAGAGAAATGATGACTTACTTTCCCATTCGTACCAGGTGACCTCTGCCCTTGAGTTCTGAAAAGTCCATAAGATGTGCAAAAAAGTGTCAGAAAATGGAGGAGAAAGAGGAAAAAATTAAGCAGTGGCCTTTCAGAACTGGCCTTAGAGATTCTCAAGGACTTAAACGAGAAAAATGTTCGTTTTTTAATACCAGATGTACAGGCACGGTCACGCAAGCCCATGCAATCGCATAAGCAAGAATTACTTTGAAATGGATAATACGGCCATTCTGCTTAACTCACAGAACGTATTCTCTTTACTGGATCTAGCTGCAGAGTGCACTTATTCAAGGAGACTTGCCAGGATACACTAAGTTTAAGGATTACGCTAAGGATTAAGCTCCTAAGCATTATGCAGCACCCTTTACAATAGTACTTGGATGTTCAGGGTTTCCACAAGTCACTTGTGCGAGACAAACTGGGGTGAAGGATTCTCTAGTATTTGTGATACTAGGAGCATCACAAATACGAATCCAGAAACTCATCAAACCTTGCCTTTGTTCCCAAAATAGCAGGAATTTCCTGGGGTATAAAACATCTGAAAACAGTTGGCCTAAGCTGTTGGGTGAAGGCATAAATAATGGGACTCTAGGGAATGAATGACAACCACTGCCTTCTCGGAGCTCCTGATGTTGCAGTGTAGTTCCTCCTTTTCTAAAAGTAAACAGCACAGCCTCTATAAATCATCTCTCTTCAAGACTTCAAAGCCACTGGGGTATCCCTATCGATATATCACTCAAGTCAGAAATTAGCTATGACATGCTATATGATCAGTAAATAGTCAGAGCTACCAGTCAGAGAGCAAAGGAGTGTTGATAGGTCCAGTCAATTATTGTTTTCCTGATAAAATAATATCTCCAGGAGGTCTCTTACTTGCATTTCTGAAGATAATATAAAGTCATGACCCTCAGATGCCATAAATTTCAAGGATCCGCACCAGAACACTCACTTCAGACACTTAAAACTTTAAAGCTTCAACGCAGACAGAAAAAACATTAGTTTAAGTTGTCCAAAAGAACATCTGCATCTGTACCAGCCACATGCAGACACAAACAGCTTGAGCTGCTCTCTCCAGCTGGGCTAAGTGACCTTAGCTTACATCTTCTTGAATTGCAACTAATGACCCAGAACATCCACTGCAACAATTAAAGCAAATAAACAAACACCCTGACATATTCTGACAGTGCCTGAATCTTCTCTTTCACTGTGCTTGGTATCTTTACAGATCATCTTGATACTAGTCATGAAAAACAGTTGCCAGGATCTGTAAGATCTCTTGACATACCAGCTTATGAGCCAGAGCTCGCCAGAGGACCACCTCAACTCCAGAGTAATGGTGACAGCTGGCCAAGAGGTCAACAGCACATGACCTCATGTGAAAGAACCACACACATGAAAACTGTCCAGTTAAACTGGGTAGATTTTTCCCATGGATGAAGGAAATTACAGTACATTTCACAAGATTTAAGCCTATCAAGCATTCAAGAAAATGGACAACAAACTAGTAGCTCTTTCCCCGAGAGCAAAGATGAGGAGGCTCCAAGCTCACCCTAAATGCTGGCACCCATGGGCTAGCCTGAGGAAGGGTAGCTCCTGCTCAAAACCAATCCTGTCTAGGAGAAGCTGAAGCCAGTTCCTCCTGATATGCAGTATCAGAACCGTAAAGGTCAGCTTCTCACAGGCAAGGGTGGAGAAGATGATGATCACTGCCAGCTTTTGCCCTGCTTGGATAATTTCCCTAGGCTGTGAAGGAGGATGTTCCCTGGCATAGCACAGGCAGGCCTGCAGCTCCCAGAGGTGGCCATGCTGCATGCCTGCTCCTAAAGCTGGGTCACTGTTCCATGAATACTAAGGGCTAGAGAGGGAACCTGCTCAGTAGCCCAAAAATAAGGGGGATTCAGGCAGGAGAGCAATGTCCTGGGGTCTGGTCCTTGCTTCCTACCTGCCCTCTGCATGAATGAAGAGCATTCTCTGGATGAAGAGCATGAATGACACCAAGGGTCACTCAAAGCCTGCACTGCACAGCAAGGACATGACTTTGTCTGTGTACTCACCATTTGTTCCATCAATGCAAATTGCCCACACCAGCTTTATGTTCAGTTTGAACATCTTTTTAGTGAAGTTCCTGCAAAAACTGTATTTGGTTATGATGGGATTATGATAATCAAATTTACCAATGACTAAGCTGTAAGTAATGGTCCAGTTCATGTAAACAGAGTCATTTTGCTAGAATACACAATGTTGGTCTTTGGTTTTGTAGATTCAAGTAATGGTGGCATAATAATATAAGGAATATATAATATGGCTTGTCTGAAGCAGGCTTCTGCTCTGAACAAACATTCTTCCAAGCCATTAGAAGTGCTCTCGGTTACATTTCAGCTGCACTTGCAAAATCTCCCTGATTAAACACACCTAGAGAATGGGAAGATTCTCCTCTTCCCAGCAAACTCTTAGTCTTACAAAGTCAGAGTAGCAACTCTGCTTTTAGGTTGATTGCCAGTTCCCCTCCTCCCTCCTAGCCTCTTCTTTTCTATGGTGGCCATATATTTTGCCTCCAAATCTCTGCTTTCATTTATAAAGAAGTCTCTAGTCCCTTTGATCAGAATGAAAACCTTTGAAATGTGAAATGAGTTTAAACCAACGCAGCAATGTGTGCTCAAGTCTTTAGACACCTGTAATAACAGTAGTTGGATGTGTGAACTGTCCTATTCACGTCAGCAGAGTGCAAATTCTAAAGCCAAGTTAAATAGAGGACACATGGTCCAGTGATTAGATCATTATTTTGGCATTTGTGATGTTCAGGTTTAGTTTTCTGCTGATCCACAGAGTTGTGGGAATTTGGACAAGTCATTTGGCAGAAGGTTTAAACCATGACTGCTTCCCTCCGGGGACCCGGAGTCTGGCTCGCGCCAGAATGGCAGGGCTCTGCCTCCTGCTCTTCCCTATCTTGCTTGCCATCGACGGTTAAATTTGCACAGCATTTGGCCCTGAGACTGGAAATCAGTTAAAAATATTTGCAAATTACCAGATTGTACTCTTTGAACAGACCAAGGCCTCAGAGTTCATTAACTCTGCGAATTATGAGAGGATGCAACATTGCATTTGTAACGAAAATATACAGCAAATTAAAATCAGGACAACAGAGCTGAACGGTGAAGGGGGGAAAAAGACTCATCTTGTAAACACAGCCGCATGACTTGGGTTCCTGATGGAGCTCCCATACGACATCTTAAAAGAGGCATTTAATGATGTTTAAACATTTCTTTTTCTGACAGCAGATGAATTGGTAAGTTAATGGAAAAACTGCTGCCAAAGATTCGTGGGGGAAGGTCTGGCTCTCCTGAAAAACACAGTAACCAGAGAGAGGTGCATGTGCATAAAATTAATATTGTTCTAAGTACCCTTTCCCAGTTGAGTGCAGGTGGATTGGGATCAGCAACCCTACAGAAAGAAACCCTACAGAAGAATTCATGTTGTTTTCTCACCACAGCCACTACAGATTCACAATACCCACGATGTTTTGTCAGACCACTCACTGAAGTAGCTCTGGCTGCAATTTATATTTTTCATTTCATCAACACCCTTGTCGTGTTAAAGCCCAGCAAATCCACAACTTCACACATGCAGACCACTCTGCTGACTCCAAGAAGACTGTGAGGGGGAAGAAAAGCCTGCACCTAAGTGCACTACTGAGAATTTTGACTCTACCCCATATTTATTCTGGCCAAATAGAGTCATATCCCGCTACACAGAGTGTCCATAATTTAAAAATGTATAAAACACTGGCACTAAAAACCATCACCGGGATCAAGTCTGGAGCAGAATGAAAAATGGTGTACAAGAATGAAATCTTCCCTCCCATTCCTCAGCCCATTGATGCAAGAAAGCAGGGAATTTTTCCTTTCAAGCCAGCCTTTCACAGAAAGTGAGGCCATCCTATTTTCTGCCAAGCTTCAGGTAGCTTACAAGGATAAGGTCATATCTTTTTAGATGTACCATTAGCTTCCTTACTGCTGGAGAAAATTAAAAAGGAAAATTGCCTGTCACACCCAGAGAGCTAAGCTGATGATGAAGGCTGAAGTTTGCTCAGATTTTCATTCCTGGGCTTAGACTTTAAGGTTACCTTATTTATTTATTTTCATGCACCTCGAGCGCTGTTTAAAATACAAAACCTACCAAGTATTTGCCTTCTCGCAGAGATGATAAATTGGCCTAGATTGTCAATGCGCCGCATACACACAACCCCAACTTTTAGGTGATCTGGAAGGGTCTCGGGTAATTTTATCTTTTTGATGGCATGTAATCTTCAGTGCTAGGATGAGACACATTTTGTCTCTTCCCTTCACCATCTAACTCGTGGCTGGGCTGATGATGCCGGGATTGATGTGCCTAGGAAGAGATACTCGTTGGTTTTATTGCTTATATGTTATCTTTTAGTTTTACTATTATTTTTTTCTGCACACTGTTTGGAGAGCAGTAGACCTATCACACTGCATCTCTTTCCAAGTGTCAGATTACTCATCCAGGCAATGACTTGACTTTACTTCTGGAAGTCTAAAGACGCGTTTGTTAAAATAGGCAATTGGACACATTGAGATAGCCTGCCGGGCACGGCAACTTTGTCCATATGAAAGATGCCACAGAAACTGACGTATCCTGAAGCATCCTTTTGCTTGGATAGCCGAGTCGATCAGCATAGCTCTTGTTTCACTGATATGTCTCGAGGAAATTTTTTAAGCCTTCAAGATATAAAGGAAAAGGATGCATTAAAGTAACCGTAAAAGTCTAGTTTAAACTAACAGCAGCAAACAAGCTTGTTCGTTGGTAACATCTACTCCTGCATAGGTACAACAAACCTCAAGGGTTATTGCCACAGGAGAGATACATAAGCTATGCCTCAGTTGATTATAAGGATGACAGTAATAGCAATGATGGTAAAAATAACAATGATAAGAAGGAGAAGGAAAAACGCAACAGCACGCTCAAATTATCATCTGACCTCATTCTGTGAGCTATGTAAGACCACTAAGTCCATAGAAAGGCGCCAGGCGAAGCTGGATTGCTTCATGTCATAGCCCAACACAGTGCTGTGCAGTCCAGAGTGACACTGGAACACAGACATATCACAGCATGAGCCTTTGAGGGCTTGGAGTCATCTCAGGAGGTAGTCAGGGAGTGGGAGATCCTGAATGCTGATGATATAACTTGAATTTTCCTGGGGGAAAAAAAAAAGAGTCTTGGCAAGTTACCTTCACAATTTCAAAGGCAAGGCAAGTTCTGCAAGTGTTTTTATTACACCAGATAGTGGTCTTGGAAAAATTTGACAAGTTGTGAAACAGAAGAGCCATACTCAGATACCAAAATAGCACGTAACTTCAAAACTAAACATCCTATTCCTCTGTGCCTCTCCCAATTTCTTACCTTGAATTATGAGGGCCAGCACACAGGCAAAATGTCTTCCTTCTTCCACAAGTCCTTTGACTGCAGGAGGATTTTCTCTCTAGTCACTAGAAACTGGTTGACCCTTTCTTCCATATCTATGGGGGGAAAGAACCACATACACAAACCACAGCATCTCAAACTGTGATGACAGTGCCGCACCTAACACTGATGAGGCATCAGATCATGTGGTCCAAATTGGCAAATACAAAATAATTGCTTAGAGAAAAAAGATAATTTTCTTGATGTTAGACACCTCTTGTTGCTGCCTTCCCTACAGCACTTCCTTGGAGCTCCATAGGCGCACTCAGCATTCCACTCTCATCAGCTTTGCAATCCATCTTCAAGACGCTGTCACTCTGCACTGGAATACACCCAGCAGCAAAGCCCTCTCCTTCCAAAACCCTCCTGGTCTTCCTCATTACCTAAAGCAGCCACATTCAAAACCCTGGCCTGTCTCACAACAGCAACATCCAGCCCCCTGCTTTTAAGAGAGTATTTCAGTTAATGTCTGAGTAAAGACAATCGGTGATGAGACTCTCAAGAGAGCCAAGCAGGGCTTAAGATCCATGGAGTATGTTTTCTCTGATACTATGCAATCTGTCATTACCTTACATACACAAATGATTTTGGCAGCAAAATCTTCTTCCAGGAAAGACAGACAGCAATAAGCCCCATCCTGTGGCCAGACTGTTGCGTGAGCAGACGCCCTGAAAGACCTTAACAAAGCAGCAGCTTGATGCAAATGCAAAAGTTCCAACCAGAAAAGTAGAAATCCAGGGTTGTGCAGCAAACCATGCACTTGAGATCAAGAGGATTCCAGAAGTGATTGCTTTACATTTTTAGGCCATTTTCCCTCTCCTTTCTACTGCTCAATGCCCTTCTTTCAGAAAAAACAAAGACATTGTAGGCCTGAACCTGCATTTTTGTTTAGATTCTCGCTGAACATCCACAGAGTCCTACGGACCAAATTTACAGACCAAAACAATCAACAGTATGGAAATGGTATTTACCCACAAATTCACGTCTTATTCATATATGCAGAATACTGCCATGCATAAAACATGATGTGCAACATGGCTTTATGCATTTTTACTAGGCAAACTTAAACTTTGATTTACACCCATTTCACTAAAACTTTATTGCTTCCTCGTCGGATAGGACAGATTCCTTTCTGTATCTTCGATGGTAAATATAGTTAATGTGCTGAGGCTGCAATGGATCAGCAGTGAAGCTGTTTAATAGTGACATAAATTATTTCAGTGACTTTCCCTGCAAGTGAGAGATGACTCCATGTGCTATAAACTAATACCAAAGGAATGATGCTCTTTCACGCTAGCAAAGTGCCTGAGCTATATTGTTTTTGTATCCTGTTGGGGATGCTACAAATGCAGCATGTATTACAACTATATGCACTTAGACCATTTTTCTTTGCTGTTTTTAATGGTCTCCCACACTGAAAATTGAGCTTCAGTGTCTGAATGAAGGCAAAGCCAATTACTTTCCTTGAAAACTCTTTTAAAGTCTACAGATTTTTAAAAACCTTCCCATTAGCTTAAAAATATATTTAAGAATAATTATGCCTGTAGGAGCTAACGAGCAGAAGGCATGGATGAATCCAGAAGGCTGGGGAGAGGCACGTGCGTGAGCCTGCGTGGCCTCTCCCATGCTGCAGCGGCTGCTCGCCAATGCTTCGTTTCCCTTAGCCTACCCCTGTCTTCAGAGATTGGAGCTGTTGTTCAAGTAGTTCAAGTGCACTTCTACAAGGAAACCAGTTTCTATTTGTCCTCAAATTGGTCACTTAAAAAAAGACCCTTCATGAGTATTGTGGTTGCTCAATAGAAATCACAGGAATACAGGGAAGCAGATCAGACGTTTATTACAGCGCCACAGAAAAATGTGCCATCAGACACTTCACTGATGCACAAGTTCATCCCATGAGTGGTTTTCTCCTATTCAGTGCAGCTGTATTGTCTGCTCACTTTTGTCCTTGCCCCCACAGGAACTCATCCTCTTTCTTCCTTTGTATGTGTTGTTATGAACTTATCTGTAGTTTCCCTCTTTCTACACCTCCCACCAAGGCAACTCTGGCAGTCCCACAGAAGGTGCCATTGCTGTTTGGTTTTCTTCCTCCACCAACATGAGACACCTCAGACAGGACATTGCGACCTCACTCCCTGCTTCTCCTCTCTTCTCCATAACCTCCTTTCAGCTATGTTTCTCCCTCCTCTCCGTCTCTGCATGAACTTAATCTGACCTCTTTCCTTACACACCCCTTTACCTATTTCTCTGCAGACCAGTGCTAACCTCTTTTCCCTTGCACCTCTGAATGCAACTATATGGTCTACAACTGCTTCCTCGGTTTCTTGCATCACCAGCCTTTCAGTATAGCTCCATCAGTCTCTGCCCCATAGAGCCAATGCAGGAGCTCCACAGCCAAGTCATTCTCTCTTACATCCTCCTTCCCTCCCCTCCCCATACCTGCACCCTCTGCCTCACAGACACTTACCTCCTCACATTTCCTCCTGTATTTCCTGTTCAACCTATTCATTCTCTTTCTTTTATCTTGAACTGCACCCTGCATCTCTGTACCTGCAGATATCTGCCTCTCTTTGGGTGACCATTCAGAGTACCTGGTGCCTGTGTCTATTTAGACTCATATTAAGTCATCATCTCCACTTAGAAATGGTATTACTGTCTCTCACCGTACTTCTACATTGTCATTTCCTGGACATGCTGCTGAACGTGCATGTTCTTCTCAGGAGCAGCAATGTTCCTTCCTCAGGAGCCGTCTGCGGTTGCTGGCAAAGCCTCTGTCTCATCCCACTGCAGCTGTAGCTCCTCGGCTGCTTCACACCCAGAGCTCTCAGTGGTCTTCCACTCAGCCACGCATTTCGATCATAAAAAGATTTTTAAATATGTCTCTTAAGTGTGCGAGGAAAAGCCTTCTTGTAGCTGCTTACTTGTTTTCACGCAGACTGCAAAAAGGAACAAACTAAGCACTTTCACGATGAGACACAAATGGCCACCAGAGCCCCTCTCCATCCTCTCCCACTCATGCAGTGCCTCAGTGCCATCCACCCTGACAGCAAAGGCACAACACCACTGCCCCACTGTCCCTCTGTCTCAGCATTACTTGGCGTCTGTGCAGAGAACTCAGCCCTTCTCCAAACTTCATTTTCTTTTCATCGCTCCAGCAGACAGCACAAGAAATGTATCAGCTCTGCTATCAATATGTAGGTGAACAGTATGGATGGTCTGTGTCTCTCCTCCACTAGCCCCTATGGAGCACTTTGTCTTGAGGGGGGAAGGGGGCTGGGGGTTCCCTCGTGGCTAACTCCTCACTGAATCCAAAGCAAATAGAAGCACCGGGGTAACAGTTTTTTCCCCACTGTTCATCCTGCTCTCCAATTACAGAACATACAAATAGGCAAGCACTGATCAAACCCGTGCTGGCAATACTGTACCTGAAGCACAATTGTAAAGAACCCCTGTTACACAAAATTTGAATATGGTGATAAATGTATTGCACTTTGAGGTATTTCTCCCCAAGTGTTCCCAGGAAAGCCTTCAGTTATCTCTTAAAGTCTAAACTGGCTCTCTTGGGATGAGATTCTGTAAGTTATCGGTCTTTTCTGTAGAGGCTGAAGACTACCCTAAGACACAACAGAGAGTACTTAATCTCAGAGATCACCATCACTTTCAACATTATTTTATTTAAACCTATGATGAAAACTCAAGCCATCTGCGTACAAATGTCCAGGTTGGTCTCAGGACAGCCCTCCATATTGTAGCTCAGCAAAACATCTCAAAATGCTCCACAACATAAACCACACCAGAAAGTTAATGCTTTACCTGTACTTCTGGGGGACTGCACTCTGATTCACTTTACCGATCACAAGTTTGAAAGTTTCCAGTTCTTTCAACACAAAAGTAGGATGCTCTTCGTCACGTGCTTTGAGTCCTCCCTAGGTTCTGAACTAGCCCAAATGCTGCTTTCCAAAACTGAAAACAGCTGCTCTCTTTCTTGTCCCCGCTGTCCTAGTCACAGGACCCAGTTTCAAGCATGCTGCACCCTATTGATGATTTGGAGTATGATAATAACTCTAAGGTCCTGCCTGCAATTTTTCACAATTAAACAACCATTTGCACTGGATTATCTACACGCTGCAACGTTCACCCCCTTCCATCTGCACGTGCTCAGTTTACTGATTTTCCATCATGCTTTAGCATCTTCTCAGCCTCCGTTCCACAGCACATGAACCATCAGCTTGACGGTCCCAGCCCTCTAGGAACCCCAGCACATGAAATGTGCCCCACGAAACTCCTCGATTCACAGAGCACCTTCATTGCAAAGATTATTGTTGTGATCTCCTTTTCTCTCGAACCACTCTGAGATTTCCATGGAAGTCGGTGAATTGCATCTCACTGAAATTCCTACACCTGAGAATTAAATTGTCCATGTGTTTCCAGAATTTACAGGAGGAAAACACTCAGTTTAGGTGGCTGCTGTAGTTAGCGGACAATGAGCTTCACACCCCCAGGCTGAAGCAACCGCTCAAGGAAGTTTTCCTTCCTCCACCCTCTCCTTCCTTTAACATTTTCTTACTACACACAGGTTTCCAGTCCTATCTCTTCCTATGTAAAAGCAATGTGAAGGTGGAGGAGGCAGTTGGAAACCTCAATTTAAACACTAACAGTGTTTAATATTTTTCTGCTGTTTATTTCACCTGGAATGGCCTGGAAATGCAGTTATTTACAGTGACTTATTACTTCCATTATTAGATATGATAACTGCAGAGAACAGACTGACATAATTCAAAATCCACAGAAAATGACAGTAAACCTCTCTGTGATGTCACGATGGCTCTTGCCGTACCTTTTCCATCCTGGAAACCTTTGCTTAGCTGTACGTGCAAGAGCAGGGCTGGATGCCCAGGAGAATTATGCTGTCTCTCCATGATTACAGTACTACACGAACCCAGACAGAGGTATAGAAGCAGAAGAATTTGTTTGGATGTTCCTTTCACATTTTCTGCAAAAATAAAGCTAAATCTGGGAGAAAAATACCAAGGAATTTCTGTCCTAAGGTTTTGTCCTAACAATGCCAATGCAGCTGAGGAAAGGTGAAGGCGACTGCCAAAATTACTGACAAAATCCTGCTTTCAGAAGTCCAGACTCACAAAAATTTCAGGTTTTTACCCTTGCCTCCAGTATTATTTCTCCTCTTTTTGCATGAGGACAGATTTGGAGAATCAAATCTGTAAAAGCACAGAAGGACAAGAACAGATAGAGGGGTTTTTTTCACATACAGACAAGCTGTAAGTACAGGTAAAAGTGAGAGATCAGCCAGTCAGAGGTCTGTAGTTGATCTTGTCTCTCATTTTCCCCTGTGATTTTTTCTTTTTGATTATCAAGAAAATCAATAAGGTTATGTCCAGCGATGTCTGGGACTTGTCTATCAACCCCGTATGCATGAAAAGCAATCGATTTCGATGATGCTACAGAAAAAAAGAACTGCCATCACTTTTGTAACCCAGACTCTATATTTGAAGTTGACCGAGGCAATCAGCCTGTAATCAAATGCTTACTGTCTCCCTGAGTCTTTAAACCTAGTAGACCCCATTTCAGTGATGTCGTGTGTTTACCCCTAGAAAGGGAGAACACGGTATTGTCCACTTTTTCAGCTCCCAGTTGTTACGTCAGTTTTGAAACAACCATTTCACTTAAGCCGTTGATAAAGTTGAAAGTTAAATGAAAAAAATGTTTTCTCTGCAAGGCTGTCAACAGCTCTGGTTCTCCACAGTTAACTGATGGTTTCCAGCTGTTCAGTGGTCTGGTCTCTTTAACACTTCATACACTACTTTGCCTTTTTAATTGTTTCAGCATCCGTAAGTCTTGCATGTAGCACAGCATTTGGGTTGTCAACATGATGTACAGAAAAGTGAGTTAACTTGCAGCACAGCTTTCATTATTTTCCCAATATCAAGTGTTTGGTAGGGGAAAACCTACATTTCAGCATTTGTCATGGAAATACTTCCATTATTGAGTCTTTACATTTCAGCATTATAATTTGTTAAGAAATTTGGTCTTTGTGCAAAAGGGTATTCACACCTGTCACGAGCTCTTTGTGAGTGAGTCTTACAGTGTATCACAGGGTAATACTCTGGTTTAAATATCCAAAAAATACATCTTTCTGCTAAGCTCTTCTGTACCTCTTTTACAAATTAATCCAGCCTAATGTGGATTAGAAAACATAGTCTTGAAACAGGCTTGAAACAGCCTGGGTTTTTTTGGCTGCTGTATTTTCAGTTGAATCATTTTTCCCATTTGTTCATATTTGCACCACACTTCCAAAGAAAGCCCTTCACCTGCGTCTGACTCAGAGCAGTCTCACATTTCTGTTATATTATCCATCCATTCAGAAACCATCTTCATTAGCAAATCTCTCTAGGTTGTACAGTTTGACTTCAGGTAACATCACTAAATCTTTTTTTTTTTAATATAAATGTCTTTTCTAGCAATTTCTGTGCCTTTATACTTGAGTATGTTTTTGTATTGCTTTAAATAGTCCAGACACACATACTAGAAACAGGGTCTCATTCCTTTCTGCATTGCAGTCCTGTCACTCATATATATCTGTGCAAAATAAGTGCAGCATAAACAAAGTGCCAGGTCTGATTTGACATCGACTGTGCAATGCATAAATAAGGTGTGAAACAGGGAATGACTGACCACAGAAACTTTATAGCAGGTTGCTGGGTAGGTATAGAAGTGTGGGAATTCTGGACACCAATAGCTTCGTGTAAATAGGAAGACAAGGCTGTATTTCCTACAGGTATATAGTATACCTAGTACACATGTCACGGTATTTTTAATACTTTATCTCTCTGAACTTGTAAAATTGATGGCTTTTGGACCATCTGTACCTAGGAGACGTAAAGAACAGCAGAAGCTACTCGCAGTACAAAGGTATTGAAAAAAAGAAGCCATTTCCTAAAATCCAGTCAAAGCCGATTTTTGGCAGCTAAAGTAAAAGAATATCTCAACATGCTTACTCTTGAAAATATTCTTACTGGAGAGACTGACTGTGTTAACCCTAAGGTAACATTCAGGCACCCCAATTTAGAGCAATCCCTGCACCAGTGGTGGCAGTCACACTCTCCGTCTAGCTTTGTCTGTGTCTGCACTCCACCTACTCACATGTTCTGTGTCTTTTATGGTTCTCACATCCTTACTTCTGGAAGAAAAAAGGCACACTTTCCAAGGAAGTAGCGCTTTCCTGTGAGAGAAGGACCAGTGCAGCAGCAAGGAGATGAAGATTCAGGTTTTAGGTCTGTGCCTGACTTGCTCTACAGTCTGGTTACTTATCTTCTGTTTATCAGCAAAACACTGTAGAAAAAGAACACATCAGTAAAATTATTTCTGATCTAAACAAGTACTAAGCATTACTACAAATCATGAGACATGTTCTGGTGGACTTTTCCAGTTCCTTAACTAATCAGTACGACTCAGCCGAAACCACCTCTCTTGCAGAAGTCTCTGGCACCTACTGAATGACTATAAAAGTTTAGATACAAGCTGATGAGATGAAATGAAAAAGTGAAAAAATGCCAAAGCCTTTAGCTCCCCTCTATTTCTCTGAACCGTTCTGACAACCTCCTCCCACACCAAGTAAGAAGAGGGCTGCTTGGAGCCATCCCACAGGCCAGCCATGGGTGACTGCCCTTTGCCTGGGTGCTGCCTCTCCTCTCTTCAGGATATTTCTATCAGTACTTAAGTGTAGCTGAGGTTGATTGCTTACAGTCACAAAATGCCACTCAAAGGACATTAGAGAGAAGCAGGAGATAAGTTCCTCAACAGCTAGAGCTGGGTAACTCAGGATTATAACAGGTCCTTGATTAGCCAGAGGGGCACCAGTGGTATTTAACCTCCTCTATACAAATAACAGAAATAAGACCTAAGTGGTAGCCAGAAAACCACAAAAAGAAGCAGAGAGGGTAACAAACAGCATGTGGAAAGGAAGTGCAGATGGAAACTTTGATACTAAACGGTGCCTAAAACTACTGAACGCAACTTTCATTAGAGCAGAAGTGCTGAGCGAGTTAAGAGAGCTCAGAGAAATACAATGGTAGTTGAGTAGGAATTTTCCTGCATCCAGACAGGAAACCATGAGTGAACATTTGTCCCTCTTAGGCAAACAATTCTCTATGTGTGACAGGCTGTAGTTTAAAATACTGAACACTGTTTTCAAAGAAACAGTGTAGGGTCTACTAGAGAAACTTACTTTGTTAGAATCACCTATGCAGTGGTTTTGCCCTATTCTGAAACCAGCACGCTAAATTCTACCAAGACTTGTACCTTCACAGAATTTACTGAGCAAAGGCATAAATAAGAAGTTTTCATCCATCATCTTTCTGACATGCACGCTAAAGTCACTTTTAATCCCTGCATAATAAGTGGGATTAAGCGTTCCCTACATACGGTTTTATTACGCCAGTTTACACGAGCCCAGTGGACAAATTCTCCTGAATGGCAATCTACCCTTTCCACTCTTCATGCCTGAGTACTGGCCTTAATACCTGATGCAAGTACCTTCCACTGTTGCAGTGAGTCAGCTACTTGTCCGCACTGCAGAGGCACCCTCTGATGGGGCTCGTGGGTTACCATTCCTACCAAAGCTTTTGATTTCTAGAAAATAGTAGAAGGGCAGGTGATACAGAAAAGGAAAAGCAGATTGAACATCCAGTTAGAAAGAACTAAACAGCACAAGTTGCAGGAGGGAGGATAGTCTTTTGAGAGAGCAGTGAATAAAGGCTCTTTCCCTGAACCTTATTGAACTCCTGGTTCAACTGTAGGCTCTCTTTGATATCTACATTTCCTCTCAGCTCCTTATCTGAAATATTTCCTTACTTTGTGTGGCACAGCATGACCACAATAGGTTACCACACACAATGACTACCAGCACACACTGTGAACAGCAAGTGGGTTTGGAGCCTCACAGCACCATGATGTTTTTGTCTCCTGTCCCACTTCACACTGTTCCCTCAATTAAATTCTTTTGATGAAAATGCCATTATGTGAACATCACAGTTTTGTAGAAGAACTGAAGGAAGAGCACTTACCATATAAGTAAATAACTAACTGGGACAGGTCAAATTCAAGAGCAAACTAAGGCAATTCAACATCATGCTTAATCCCAACACCACCTTCTCAGTCTTCACCCCCTCCCCCAAAGCTGCTTTTCATCACATGCATTAGCTCTTTACCACCTGATGATCAGCAGATATCTCATATCCTTTTCAGAAAGCTACAGAATCAGCCTGGCACAGCACCAAGGCTGTGATGCTCAAGGCCACAGGATGAACACATACATGCTGATATTGTATATCTAACCCCAAAAGTAGAGTGGGTACAACCAATAATTCCTAAGAGAACATGTGTAAAAACAGGCTTTAAACCAGGTTACCGACATTCTGAAAAAACAGGGTGCCAGAGATCCAGACAGCTGCTTCTTTCTGGTAGAACTAAAATTTGACACTAACCACATCAAATCTGGCTACAGAGGCTTCTCAAGCCACCAATATCCGAACCTCCTAAAGATGAGATCGTAACTGCAAGGAAGGCAGTTCCTTCCCAGCGCTCCAAAATAGTGCTAACATTTGAAGGGACATAAACCCAAACCCATTTCACTCCCGAGAGGAACACTGGGTAAGCTTCCAAAGGATATTTTTATTTATTCTTCTATAAACATGTGGTTTTTTTCTTTTGCTATATGCTTAAAAGAAGATGAAACTGAGCCTGAATCATATCAAATCTTCAGCATCCTCCAAATAATTCAGCAGAAGAAATCCCTTTCAAGAGGCTACATGCTTTTGCCCATGTAAAATATTCCCTATAACATCTCTGGAAACCTAAGTTAAATGTATGTGAGTGTATTTTCAATTATCCACAACAGTAGAGCTTTATTAATAGATTGGGAAATAAAACCCCAGAGTTAAAACTGTGAATTCAAATTTATGTCAGTTCGCTGAAGACAGAAAAAAGATTTGAACATATTTCCATGCCTCTTCTTCATTGGGAAAAGTAATTTAAGCCATGTGCATAATACCAGTGACATTTCCATAGTTTAAAACCCTTCTCCAACAGTTCAGTATTCGTGCTTCATATCTGTGATATGACCACATTCAATTTACTTTTTCCTCTTCACCTGTGATTTACTGTTCAAGTTCCCAAACAAACAAAAACTCTAAGAACAGGGGGAAAGGGCTACATCTGGCATAACGCCTCCACCTGCAAGACCACCAACGGCACTGCCAAGACAGAATCGCTATTTTGACAGTGGCTTTGATACTTTGATTAAAGTCTAACTGTAAGCAGACATCAGCCCCAAAGCTCAGACCCTGAGAGACTCCCCTAATGCACAGAAGCTCTGGACACTGGACTCTTGCTGTATATATGATTAGAAGAAATAGTCTGGTTTTGTAAAGGGCTTGGGTAAAGTTCTTCATTCCTATCTGTCTTCTTTTTTCCCTTCTAATAGGAAGGATGATGACTCTTGCTTAAGTCACTACAACATTTAGAGATCAATAGATGAAAAGGTTGATACATGCATTTAGGAATATTACTGCTTACTTGCAGCAGAGAGCAGTGTGCCTAAAAGCATGCCAAATGCCCCATTTCTTGCTCTACAATTTAGTCCAGGGAATGCTGCAGTCTAATGATTAAACTTTTAAATGTCACATCTACTAAACAGCGATATCAGTCAGTCACTGAGACAGTGTTATATGAACTTAGCTCACATCAGTGAATGAATTATACGACTCTTTTCCCATAATTTGTTTCAACAGGATACCTACACCTCATGGCTACAGTCAATCACTGTGTTCCTCATTCAAGAAGGGTGAAAAATAAACAGTCTGTATTCAGCTCCTCCTCGGGAAAAAAGAAAAGGCATGTATTTTACACTCTGAACAGCACAAGGTATTATCTCTATACACACCAGCAGCTGGGGATTTCAGGCCCATAAAAATCAATAACAATGATGCCAGACTGAGCCTTGACCTATTAGCACCACAGCTACTGTCTCCTACAAACTCCATACAAGGTCAAGGAAAAGATGAGCTGCTAATTATGAGACTAAGACAAGTCTCATAGATACAAGACTATTTTGTTCTATCCTAACTTTTTCTTTGGATTTTTTTTTTTGCTTCATTGTAAATCTGTTTGTCTAATTTAATGCCTCCCTTATTGCACAGTACTTGCATTCAGATTTGGTCAGACAAAACTGTGGGATATAGGTCATTACATCCATCTGCAGCATCACCACATCTGAAAATATCAAAAATCAATCAAAACAGAAGTCTGCTGGCTTGATGCGCTCAGTCACAGATCAAAGCCTTTGCCTGATCTCTAGAAACAACCACAAAAACTTGTCTTAGAGCAAAGCAAAAAGGCCTTGTTTAATTTTCTGCATATACCATGCTGCAGTAAAAGTTCACTTCCATGGCAGAGGTGGGCATGCTTCTGCAATCACGCTTGCTGGTAGTCATCAGCAGTTGCAACTGAATAATCAGAAATAATTCTGATTCAAATTGCCCTTAATTAATTCAAGTCTACTGTAACCCAGCTCTGCCTTTCTCTAGCCACCATTGCTCCTTCCTGGGCAGAGCTGGCTGGCTATAAGCCTTTTATCGGAAGAATTTGTCTTTCTCACACCACTACAATCTCCCTCCAGATTGCCTCACCAATGACAAATGAAGGAACATTCCACAGATAAAACAAATCCAACAAAGACTGGTCCTACTTATGGAAAGGCTGTTCTCTAAATACCTGCTGACACTTTAAAGAAATGAATTTCCCTTTCAAATAGGGAAATAAAAAAAAAAGAGGTACCTCACTGCTTAAAGGAACTTTTCCAAAGACCTAAATGTTGAATCAGAAAGTGATAAAATACGTCCGGAAAGTCCTAGTCATTTGAAACAGTACAGGCCCCTTCTGATCAACCTTCAAGGAGCAAAAATGAAATGTGATGGTTTTGTCTGAAAACACAGCAAATTATTTTTTGTTCTTTTAAGTCCATTTGATGACAATAACAAACCTCCGCAGGTTTCTTCTGAGATTTTCCTTGGGTAACATCCACAAGCCAATGCGTTCAGAGCTACAGCACAACAGAATGGGAATAGAAATAAAAACCTCTCCTGGTGTCTTCCAGAAGTCAGATTCAGACTTTGATTTGGGGAAGGTGCATTTACATGTCAGGAACAATTTTTACTTCAATATACACAATTAGCAGCAAAGAAAGCTTAGAAGTTCAGAAAAAAAAACCCGCCGAACCTTGAGACATAAAGGTCACTCAAACTCTGCTGGACTGCAAAGCTTTAATCTTACAGTGAGGAGGGAAACAAATGGAAGATAGTGACAAAATTTGCTCTCAGCCATTGTAAGGCCTGAGCAAACCTTTTATACTTCAGTATAAAAGCAAAATTTGGAGTAGTGACCCTCAGCCGCCTTCTCCAGCCATACACCATACCCGGTCTGTGATGGTAGTTCCATGGAGTGCTATTAGCACTGCAGTAAGCAAAGCTCCCTGAGGCTCCCTCAGGTTTCACCACCTTCCATTCCCTCCTGCTGCTCTTTAATTGAGCTTTGAAATGAAGGCCACCAGCAGCTAGGATGTTTCTCATTAAAGACATAAATGCTGCTAGCTTTACCCCGTCTTGCTTTTCTAAAGCATTGCATGAAGGGTTAAAATGCAGAGCCCTAAGTAATAATTGGAGCTACATGACTAAATTTCTGTGCTTGTTCCTAAGCAGTAATTTTTTTGTCTGACTGACAAGGTCCTTCTCTCTCTGAGTAGCAGGGTCACGGAAGCCATCAGTCAATTACCCTTTCCCAGTCCAATGACTGCCTTTTCACCTCACTGACTGAAAGGACTTAACACTGTTATTCACACTTCCACAAGTGTAAAGCTCTTCTTGGTCTTTATGAATAAGATATATTCTTCAGATAAAAGCCAGAATGCTCGTGATGTACTGCTTTCTTTTTGGCACACTTGCTCTGCTCTGTCATAGCACAGGTGGAGTTACAAAGCCACCAGATGTCCATTTATTCTTATTTCTTCCTCAGCCTCTTTTATTTCCCTCTTCTGCAGTGGCCTCATAGACTTGAATAACGCAGAGAAGGAAAAAAACCACTCAGCAGTATACTCAAGCCTGGCTCTCTCCTCGTTACTGGATGAATGTAGGCATAAACACTTTTCATTAGTTGTACAATAAGTAGGGATGTTAAGCAACACTGCTCCAAAGATACTCAATTTATAAGCCCCAGCTTATCACAGTAGTGCTGTACATGGTTATGTTACATCTGTAAAGAGTAGAAATGGAAATAAAATGCATGAAGCCAGAGACCTAAACCACAGGATAAGACAGAGTTAAGAGCTGCATTTCGAGTCACAGGTAATGAATTTATTAATTCACTAATAATTGTCTTTATTCTGACACTGTGCACTTGCACTAAGTTATATCTTCAAACTGGATCACCAGGTCAGATAACAAAATCCTTACTCCCAGTCAGGCTCCCAGTATGGTGAAAGACAATGGAGAGAATGAGGATAACTAGCTAATTACAGACTATTTTACGGTGGAAAGGAATTCTGTGTTTAGCTGTTGCTACAAGTGTATGACTGGCAGGTCCAAATTGCTCACAGAAGCCCGAGAGTTCTCCTAAGAGTCATGAAAGGAAAATGTCCGTGACTTGTTCATTCGAGAAGGTAATTCTTGCTTTGCAGAATCACCTTCCTCTTTGTTGGTTGCACATTGTTCTGGCATCACTGGTCAGAGGTACGCAATATTTTAAACTGCCCTGTACATATGCTTTCAATAACATAGACTGGCTGTCACACATACAGGTCAGAAGCGGTGATGTGCGGAGAAGTGCTGCAAATAAAGAGCCGACTGGGATCTCTGTACTTTCTTTGCTAGGCAGACAGAAGCCCCTTGCTCTTTTCAGACACAAGCGATGTTGAGCATTTAATTGCCCTGTGTGCAATCAACAATTCCTTCTCCAATAATCAACTAAGTTTCAACGCGCTTGTTAGCCTACTGCCATCAGAATTACCCCAACTCTGATTTCGACTCTGTTCACAAAGCAACTGGAGTAAGCAGTTCACATCTGAGACTTATAAAACAGCTACGTTCAAACTTTAAATCCAGATTGTCTGTAAGAAGTAAAATAGGCAGTCACGAAAGATAGACTATTCCAAAGCATAAAATAAAACAGAGAATCTATACATGCCCTCGTCAAGACATCCTTTGGCCAAATTCTGCCATGAAGCTGTATTTCTCTTTGCATCAGTCAGCGTGAGCTCTGGGATCTTGGGAGATTTACGTGTAAGAAGCACATGAAAAAAACCCAGTAAGAATAAAATCTTAATCTCCTTAATCCAAACTTTGCCTAAATTGAAGAACACACAGTCAATGACTCCTCATCTGGGGCCTTTTTAATCTCTAAATATGTCTGCTGCTATAGATGTTATAAAAAATTGTGAAATACACAAATGCAGGCGTAAACAAGAGTGCTAAGACACCACACAGTTCTTCTAGAGCTGAGAAGAGAATGAAGAGTCCCATTGTTGAGTCCATCATACTGCAAAAAGACATCCATTTATGGTTGGATTCAGTGGCCTTAAAGGTCTTACCCAACCGACATGATTATGTGATTCTATGATTGTTATATTTTCCTATTTACTTTTAAGTGCTTTATTTAAAACATCTAGTGGGCTGCACAGAGTAGTGACCTGAACTCTGATGGCATCTTGGATAGGGTCTGAAAGAGCATCAAGTAGCTCCAAATTGATTACCTGCTAAGCTGATTATAAAGCAATTTTTCAGAGCAAAATATTTAAAGATATGACAAATCTCTCAGACTCTTTTCTCCAGGTAAGTGAAGACAACACATTCCACATAAGGCCTGACCACAGAGCTGATAAAAATGCAAGATTCAGGCTTTTATGCACCATCAAGAAGTAGGTAAATAAAAAGACAACTGCAGTTCAATATTGTGGAGAGGTTGAGAATTGTGCCGATAGCTAACTCTCATGCTGAAACCTGCAGAGGCTGCAGAGAGAGTGAGCAGACTGAAGAATTTTGCACTGGAGATTTTTAACATCTTTAAGGTTACTCTGAAACCAAACAAACGTGCTGCACAACTGTCAGGAGCTGCCATTTCATGGGCACACGGCACCTTCATCACGAAGGCAGTACCTACAGACTGGTAACATTTACTATCTTAAAGGCTATGAATCTTCACTGCAAGTAATTTCCTAAAAATTTCACTGACCTCATTTTCAAACCTTTTATTTTCATAGATCATCCTAATCCAGTTATTTTTGTCCTCTCCAAAAAGGAATACGCACGTGTAAACTGGAACATAGGAGGTTCCATATAAATACCAGAAGGAACTTCTTCACCGTGAGGGTGACAGAGCACTGGAAGGGGCTGCCCAGGGGCTTGTGGAGTCTCCTTCTCTGAGGACGTTTAAAACCCGCCTGGATGTGTTCCTGTGCGACTTGGTCTAGGTGATCCTGCTGTGGCAGGGGGATTGGACTGGATGATCTTTCGCGGTCCCTTCCAATGCTTGATGTTCTGTGATGTTCTGCGATAAAGATGCTACCAGGTTTTTGTGCTAGACACTCTGCCATAAGCATGTCACCCTGCCCCTTGAAACAGAGCCACAAAGGCAGAGTAAGATCAGAGAAGGACTTGACCAAATAGGCTCTATGCCAGCTGTACAAAGTGATAAGCTGTCTGCCACTGACCCAGGTGAGCTCTTGCTGGTGAATAGCACTGTCAGTGACAATAGGTAATAAAACCTCAGGATGCGAAACAGTCATGTAGCTCATGGCCAGACTGGTGAATGCCTTACCGGTCACATTACTATTAAGTATATTGAATTGCCACCCATAACAATCAGTTTTCTCCCAGCACCACCACAAGACCAGAATGAAAGACTTCAGAGAGTTCTTGCTCCAGCTAAGGAAGACAGTGAGAATACAACTAATCAAAGCCACAGAGATGATTCTAATTCCTGCACAGTATTAGCCAACCTGCAGATAATCGTATCAGTGAGGTGTGACTTCCTCCACATCAGTAAGACGTTCATCCTTAAGCAGGAGAAGTGGATTAGCAGGGAACTTTGCTACTCCTTGTAAGCCTTGAGAGTGTATGCACATAGCAGGTAACCTATTCCTCATCGCAGACATGCAAATGCCACACATCAAAGAACACTTCTAACTGAATTCTCAGGATAATTAATTTTCACCAGAAAGTGTTTTAACCTTTCCATCTCTCCAAGCTAATAGATAGTAATGGCCTTCATTACTGCAACATCAGAACAACTCTCCATCTTTTAACATACCAAGTCCTGTCACCACTTTTTGTGAGGCAAGGAAATAGTAACCACCCTCTTCCACAGAGGTGAAGCACCAGGCAAATGCCAACCACATAAACTTTTCAGTTTTACATATGAAACTGTGTCTGATAAGGCTACCATTTCTTGTGGACACCCTTCGTTCCCTGGTGAAGGGGGAGGGGTAAGGTCTCCCCATTTCCACCGGCTATCACGCCAGGGTGTGTCCATGACACGAGCATCATCTGTGGGAAGGCAGCCTTTCTCACAGCTCTGCAAGCAGTATTACAGCTTCATTCTGCTCAGGCAAGGTGCTCATTTGTTCACTGCACAGAGAGTGAAATGTGCTGTTCCTCAGAAATAAATTTTAGAAGTTTAAAACTGCCATTTCCCAGAAAACACTGCCTATCTCTGTACTGCTTACACAGGAAAGACACTCACTCTGGCTCCAGGAAGCCGAGAAAAGCCAGGAAGGACCATTAACCCCTCAGAGAGATCTCGCAATTCATACAGTGCTAAGTGTCAATAGCAGTCTGGCAGCATCCTCGCAGCTCCAAATGGGCATGAACCAAAACTCCAGATCTAAAAACCCCTGAATTCCCTTTGGCCTGATAAGTCAGGGTCTGGAATTCAAATCAGGATTCATATCCAGATTTACAAGTTTGACAATTAATATAATGAGGTAAATCAGTGCATCTGACCTGAATTTCCTGAGAGCCACAGTCAAAACCTCCCCAGTAAGCTGGGCAGCTCCGGTGCAGCCTGGACATTGCAGGCAGCCATCAATCCCCTTAGTCAGAAGGAAGCAAAAAAAGTTTCTGTATCACAAGGCAGCACGCAGCAGGAATCTGTCCTCTACATCTTTTCTTTCAAGAGCACAAAAATTCACTAGAGTAATTCAAAATAAGAACTTATAAGGGGTCAACTGAAAAAAAGCCCACCCCTTATCACACCTCTAATTTCTTTAGTGAATCACAATGCATAAGGGGATTTCTGTTGTCTTCCAAGTCTGACAGCAGAGATTGGATTTATGCAAATTATAAGGTTAAAATAATTAGAGATAGGTCAAAGGTATAAATCAACCAACCAAAGCTGACAAAAAAGCTGTCTAAAATTCTGCATGCTAAAACAACAAAGGTGTTTAAAGCCAAAACATTTACTGGTGCTTATTTACAGAGAGCAAAGTTTAAGGAAGGGTTTGCTGAACTGCCTGGTTGTTGCAATGTATTTTTGTCTGTACATTTTACAGGTCTCACCAGGGAAGACCACGTCCCGCTCTCTTCTCTATTTCTGCAGCATAATTAACATTTATGGAGTTGCAGGTGAAAACTTCAGCTTCCTTCTCCATCTCTAATTTTTAAATACAGCAAGCATAAATTATGTGGGAACAAAATCGCAGAATCATAGAGTTATCAAGACTGGAAGAGACCTCTGAGATCACCAAGTTCAGCCTAAATGCTGCACCAAGAGCAAAGCTGAAAAAAAACCCCTGGGAAAACTACAAGTACATGCAATCCACTTCTGTATATGCTGTCGTGCTTGCATTTTGTCGCCCTGTCATGGCTGAAATGCTGTTCCAGCCTGCAGCTCAGGAACCAGCGGTAGGAGCTGAGCTCTCCTGTTTTGCAGTGGTGCGGGTCTACAGAGGCTGCACTCAAGCAATGGACTACCACAGCTCTGAAAAACAGCCGTAATCCAGCAATGTAGGCCCAAAGTGGGTGAAAACAAAGTCCCAGCTTCAGCAGGTGAATAAAAATTGCACCCATTTTTTTTTAGAAAAGACAGCTGGTTTTTGCTCTCTGTGGAAAAGTCACTATGTCCTGGAAGAAAAAAAACTGTCTTGACAACTAAACTACTTCTGTCCGAAGCGCTTTCTCATCAGATTGCCCCAGCCAGCAGCTCTTCAGCACAACTGGGCCAGTCCTGCCTCAGTATGAAAGGACGACAGCCGGGCAGCTGGTTTATGGAGAGTGGAAAGCACTGAAGAGCCAGCACACAAACCCCAGGAACCTGCCTGACACAAGATAAAATCTTTCATGAAAGAAAAAAGCTGTTTTGTGGGTGGCTGCGATGAAAAATCCTTTAAAGAGCAGTAAACTTGGTGATGAGTTGCTTACCTCTGGGTCCTTTGTTTTTCTCATAGTTGTTTGATGAACGTTCTATGCGTAGACAGGGATAGATTGGAAGTAAGAAGAGACATACATATCAACTCTGCATGTGTGTCTGAAATTAGACGCATCGTGTTCGATACCAAATAATTAATACGCTTCTTGGTCAGTTTCTCTTGGTTAGAATTTCTCCTCAGAGTAGAGGTTCATAGGAAAATACGGCATGGCAGAAAGCAGATCCCTTCATGTTTCATGGTCAAATAAATAACCAAATATAGCTGAACATTTACTAGCTAACATAGTAAATATGTAAACAGGTAAATGCATCTTTTAATAGCCTGAAGTTTTTGTCTCTCCACTTATCGGGTGAAAAGGGGAGGGAAAAATAAACCCAAGTTTACTTTATGACTTGTTTTTGCCCATGTTATGTTGAACTATCAGTGACTGATAATGGCCTGCATTTCCTTGCAAAGAAATAGTGTCTTTTTCATAACACTAGAAGAAGTGGCACCCGTGAGGTTTGCTGTCTTCCTTCTAACAGTACGGCAGAATAATTTCACTCATACCTGAGCCTTTTTGTTTCTTCTGTTCCATTTCTTGTTTTTAGCCCCATTCATCTCTGTCCTCTCCTTGTACTTAAAAAGTCATTTATTTGGCTCCACAGTTCATTACAATGTTCTCTGCTTCAAAACTCTTTTAAAATAACGTTACACACATTTACTACTCCTTATCAGAACTTATTTTCAGGCACTTTTTGTCTTACAGTTTTCCAACGACCTCTAGTTTCCACCAGATGACTTTCCCTACGACTGAAGTCCACTGAACGCAACATGCACACTTAGCACTTCAGGGAAATGACTGAAAAATTCTTGCAAATACTCCGTATCAGTGAGGCAGTGCTCGGGCTGGAGCAACGTGAAGGTGTTCTGGGTTTATTACAATGAGCCTCTTCTTTCATTTTCCTGACATTGCAAGAATCTGCTTCAAACTGAGCTGGGCAAACAGTTCACAATGAATTCTTTACTTGATTAATGTAATTTCTTATTGTTTGAATTGCTTGTGTACCATTTCCAATTTTCTCATTAATTATTCAAAAAAATTTGGTAAGTAATTTCATGATCCAGCCATGTGCACAAGACAAGCTTTGAAGATACAAGCTCTCTGTTTGGAATAACAACTCTAAGCACATTCGAGTCTTTCAAGAGCATTCTTTATAATGACAGCCATTATCAAAAGGCAGTAAAAGGCCGCTTAAAAGAAAATATTTCCATAATAAACAAATTAACTCTGTTCAGAAATTCTTATTTTATATTTAGTATCAAATTCAAGCATTTCATTTAAACATATAGAAGTCACAGAATTAAATTTAGTTATATGCTATATATCTATATAAATAATTGATGAGGTAGAGGCAATTGTGTTCATAAGAACTATTACTCCTGTTTCCAGCTAAAGAAAGGCAGTTGACAAGAAATACCATATAAGATACTTTGGGGATGCCATTCTTAAAATATTAAAGGTACTTTATTTACTACAGCACCATCCTTAGTCGCACTATAATAAAAGCTCTGTGTTTCTGTTCTTCACCCTAACTTCAAAAACGTTATGTACTGTAGTCATAAATCTGTACTGTGGTTTGAAATTTAGCTTGGAAATGAAACATGGGAGAAAGAAAAGTTGCTTGACATTATTTTTTTTTAACTATTTAGACACTTAGAAAACCAATTACTCAGGAAATTTCACAGATGCATAGAGACAGCTTGCACCCCCCTCCTGCAGAGAAAGGCCAGTTTTGTTTTCTTGTTTCCTTCAATCAAATACCCAATGATCTCAAAAGCCTAACCTTCTAAACATGTGACTCAAAAGGCACGAGCCAGATCCCCCCAAAACATGTTTGTTTGGGGGTGTTTTGAAAAAAGAGAAATTGGAGTTCTTGAAGATTTTCAGAACTTGACAGCACAAAATCCCAATCAATCCTTGCTTGGGAAAGGAGGTTGGACAACTGATCCCCAAAGGTCCTTCCACTTTGAGCTCTTAAACTCTATGGGAAGGAGCTGCATTTGGATAGGGCGAAAGTTTTGATTCCAAACACAAGCTATTAGAGGGTGATTTTTTTTTTTACTTTTGCTGGTTTGGTTTTTTTTAAGGTAGCCAGGATCTCTTTAATGAAAGAACTTAGCTGCCTGTTTTCTTCTGCAAAAGTGCAAGGTTGTTGGCAAGAGTTCTAGTGCTCCCATAATAAACTAATAACAACATGGCTTGCTGAGTTTTTTTAACTTAAGTAACCTGTAGACAACCAGTTCACACAAGAACTAAAAGCTTTCAGGAGTTTGATTGAAGGAATTAATAACTGTTATTTGCTGGATGGAAACATTTTATTTTGAATGCGTGTAAAATACTTTGCTGTTCTGAGGCACCTAAAATCCAAGACTCTAAAAGCCTTTGCTGACATTTAGTTTTCTCTTCAAATGCTTCTGTAAGAAGGGCAAGACGTGAGGTTGAGACTCAAAATACAGCAGTGAGAGACTCCTTGACATTTCCACCCTTCTATTCTTGTCCTCTAGCCACTGGAACTATTCCCACACTCAAGTTCAACACCTGCAGTGGTATGATAAACCTTTGTAGCTATTGTAGTCCATCAAGTTAATGACATGTATTTTAGACAGTCTTTTTAACTAAGCCACCAACACTATCAAGGAGCAGTTAGTCTACAGATGCAACAATTAAGAGAGCTTTATAAGGTCCCTAAATATGTATTTACATGAGAAGTGGTAATAGACTCATCATGCACCCACCATGTGAACAGAGAAAGCAACAGCACACCAGCCACTCCTACGGAATAGTGCAAGTCCACTGTGCTCAGCAGGACTCGTTGCAGATGGACCATTTTTGCCATTAAGCCACCTTGATGCTAGGTCTGTGCCAACAAATCACACCCCTCCTAATACTGTTCTACATCAGCATTGCATCTGAGCCAGCTCTGTTTCCCAGGCAGATTAGATCAGATCAGATCACCCTTAACATCACTCTACACTATCACAGGTTGCCCACAGCTTTGTTGGAGAACTGTCAAGGTTTAGATAAAACCCAAGCAAACACGTTAATAGATAAGATAGAGTGAATCAGCAGTGCAGGAATTCCCACAGTGTTACTGCACCAACAGGCAGTTGTAAAGGATTATGCTTTGCTTGGTTGTTTATTTGGTAGTTTCTCACTGAGATGTGTCTGAGATCCTCAACTGCATGACAAAAGCACAGCTGCTGGTAAAGGCTAGATCATATAATCATACAATCATTAGGGATTGGAAGGGACCTCCAAAGATCATCTAGTCCAATCCCCCTGCCACGGCAGGATCCTTCCTAAGAAGTTCCATGTGCCTATAGAAGCCTTCTGGAGAGAATTAAACAAATCTAGAGTCACTATGACAGATGCGTGTATGTTTTCACTTTGGTCTCAATCAAGTCTTTAATTGGAACAGCTGCTAAAATAGACAAGCTTCAAAGTTTTCATGCCACAAGGCAATCCTTTGTAAGACACTCAAACCAACCAGGAATGACCGAATTACATGATTTCAACTCAGATTTCCTTTTTATATTCATTCCTTGACTCACTACAACCTGTTTGCCAACCTAATGGCCTCTGATGTTTCACACATTAAAGATCCTGGACATTCAAACTCCAATTGCAATTAATTCTTGCACAGAGGTTCATCTTTCTATTCACTTACGGAATCATAGAATACCAAATTCGAAGGGACCTCAAGGACCAACCTCTTTTGGCAAAAGCCCAGTCTACAAATGCTGGCCCAGCACCCTGTCCAGCTGAATCTTAGCAGCATCCAGTGTTGGGACTCCACAACTTCCCTGGGGAGAGTATTCCAGTAGCCAATAGTTATTATGAAAAATGTTCCTCTTGTGTCCAATTGATGCTGTCCCTTGGCACATCAAGGACGAGAGGTCGTTAGGGACAGTCAGCATGGCTTTACCAAAGGGAAGTCATGCTTGATCAACCTGATAGCCTTTCATGAAGGTATAACCAGGTGGACAGATGATGGCAAAGCAGTGGATGTGGTCTATCTTGACTTCAGTAAAGCATTTGACAAAGTCTCCCACAGCATCCTCACAGCCAAACTGAGGCAGTGTGGTCTGGATGATCAATTAGTGAGGTGGACTGTGAAGTGGCTGCAGGATACAAGCCAGAGAGTAGTGGTCAATGGGACAGAGTCTAGTTGAAGGCCTGTATCTAGTGGAGCCTCCCAAGGGTCAGTACCCGGACCAGTACTATTCAATATATTAATTACTTCAATAAGGGATTAGGGTGCACTGTCAGCAAGTTTGCTGATGACACCAAACTGGGAGCTGTGGCCAACACACTACCAGATTGTGTTGCCATTCAGCAGGACCTGGACAGGCTGGAGAGTTGGGTAGGGAGAAATTTAATGAACTATAACAAGGGCAGTGTAGAGTCTTGCATCTGGGCAAGAACAACCCCAGGTACCAGTATAGGTTGGGGAC
>JAOXOE010000602.1:26991272-27020278 GCA_028565055.1 Phoeniculus purpureus | reverse complement strand
GTGGAGCATCTCCCTTATGAGGAAAGGCTGAGGGAGCTGGGTCTCTTCAGCTTGGAGAAGAGGAGACTGAGGGGTGATCTCATTCATGTTGATAAATATGTGAAGGGTGGGTGTCAGGAGGATGGAGCCAGGCTCTTCTCAATGTCATCTAGTCATAGGACGAGAGGCAATGGGTGCAAGCTGGAACATAGGAGGTTCCACTTAAGTATGAGAAGGAACTTCACAGTGAGGGCGAGAGACCACTGGAACAGGCTGCCCAGGGGGGTTGTGGAGTCTCCTTTGGAGACATTTAAAAGCCGCCTGGATATGTTCCTGTGTGACTTGGTCTAGGTGTCGGGGGGTTGCTGTGTCAGGGGGATTGGACTAGATGATCTTTCGAGGTCCCTTCCAATCTCTAATGATTCTATGACTTTTCCTTTCCAGTAGGTCAACAAATGTCATTACCATTCTGCTAATATTCAAAAAACCCTTCAAAACCAATGGAGAACAAAAATAATCCTGTTTATTTTTCTGCTTTGGCACTATGACATAGTGAATAAAGCTGCTGGAAAAAAACATGAATTGTGCTCCTGACTGAATGACCAGATGGCTCTGTGTCTCACTTTTCCTGTCTGTAGTGCGGTACGTCATTTCTAGAAGACAATTCCTTTCTTCACGCAGTTCTTACACTTCAGTAACATCTAGAGTGCGCAAATGTGATGGAAATCTCCGGTAAGTGGACACGTGAACCTGACATGCTAAGAGACTTCTAATTTCAATATTTAGTATTTTCCTGTTCTACCTCAGAGTAAAAATTGAATTTTGAGTTTAGGTTAGTAACAGGGAAGAAAATGCAAAGAAAAACACCTAGTTCAGATAGAGGTGTGGATTTTTTTTATTAGAATTTCAATTAAATATAAATTCAATATGAATTTTATTTTTTGCTTAAAAATAATTTTAGTTGTGCAATTTAACATCAGTCGTTCATGTACTCTCTAATAGTTTATTGGGGAGTGAAAACCCCATGCACCAGTACAGGTTAGGGCTTGATCTACTGGAAAGCACCTCTGTGGAGAAGGTCCTGGGATTCCTGGCAGACAAGTTAACCATAAGCCAGCAATGTGTCCTTGAGGCCCAGAGGGCCAATAGTATCCTGAGGTCCATTAAGAATCACAGAACATTAGAGATCGGAAGGGACCTCAAAAGATCATCTAGTCCAGTCCCCCTGCCACAGAAGGATCACCTAGACCAAGTCACACAGGAACGTATCCAGGTAAGTTTTAAACATCTCCAGAGAAGGAGACTTCACAACCTCCCTGGACACCCCATTCCAGTGCTCTGTCACCCTCACTGTGAAGAAGTTCCTTCTCATATTTAAGTGGAACCTCCTATGTTCCAGCTTACACCCATTGCCCCTCGTCCTATCATTAGATGACACTGAGAAGAGCCTGGCTGTATCATCCTGAAACCCACCCTTCACATATTTATAGACATTAATGAGGTCACCCCTCAGTCTCCTTTTCTCCAAACTAAAGAGACCAAGTGTGTTTTATCAGGGTTGTTGGACTAAATGATCTCCAGAAGTCCTTCCAACTCCTAAAATACTGTGATACTGTGATTCTGTGATTCTGTGCTTTCCATTTTCTTCATATTTTAAAATAAACCTTTGAGATTTTAAGACAAAAATAATATTTTCAGTACCAAAGAACTGACAGATTTTCTCTTAAAAATGTTGAAAGTAACATTGTTTCCATGATAGAATACTAGATATTTAAAAGTGTCAAAATGAAATGATTCAGTATTTTCTTTTCTTCTTTATTTTTCAGATGGCGCTATTATAGTTAGATCCATTTCTACCTACCCTCACTTCAATTCTGCCTTAATGTTGAATTTTCTGTTGCACAAATGCACACTGGTTAGAATTGGATCACCCAGCCTGGGCACAAGGCTCGGTATTTCAGTGATCCTGGTAATCTGACTGCCATCACACTAGTAGGGCGCTTCTAGTGTTTTGTAAGCCACACACACGTCAGAAAGCAAACAAGCAAGAAAAGCTGCTCAAATAGGCACTAAAGTAAGTGGGTTATTCTTCAAGCAATCTGTTCACTGAGAGTTTTGGCTAAATTGGGACAGAAGAAGAGGTGGGGAGTGTTTAAACTACTACCACCTGCACAGTAATGTTTCTGGAAGACCCATACCATCAGCTTTTTCCAGCAGCTGGACGAAATTCATACTAGCCATTTCTCGAGGGATTTGTTCAGGAAATACTTCTTTCAGTCCATATCATTCCGGTTACTACTTTCTGACCTTGCACATTCGGGGATCTCTGGCATACCCTATAGTATAAAATAAACATTTTTCCCACTAAAATTGCTGTCTGCTTTAGATTTTGTGTTTTATGTGAAAAACTGTGCAGTAAGTGATTTCTCTGTCCCAATTTTAATTTAACAACCGCTGGTTTCTGGGTGCAATTTTTGTAACACAACTCCATCCAGTTTCTGTTGGTTAGCATAAATTCCTCTTTTGCTTGTTCTTAATAGGGTCATTCAGGTCTTTTGCATTCCAAAGAGGCTTTATGCCATTCATTTAAGGGGTTATTAAATCTTATGGTTTCTCCTTCTCTTTTTCTTTTACGACTTTTAAAATGACTGTTCTCTCAAGCTCCTTTTATTTGTTGCAACCACTTTATCAGAACTCCCTTACTCTTTCCAGTAGAAAACTATTTGCTTTTAGTTCAGCACCCTCCCCTGACTTGATTCCAGAGAATCAAAATTCTCTAAGGAAATCTTACATTTTCCTTTTGGAGAGTGAGTGGTTTGGGGTTTTTTTCATTGCTTCTTTTTTTAATGCAAAACCACGGTACAGCTTTGTTCTGCCTCTAGATTCTTAAAGAAAATTATCAGTTTAAATAATATTCTTCTTTTTTTTTTTTTAGTTAACATTCTGCCTGTTCACTCCCCGTGTATCACAATCTTGAAATGCCTCATGGATTTGATTCTCCTCAGCATTAAGTGACAATCATTCCACAAATGGTGCAGCCTGAGTGCAAATTTGGCCTCTGGCTGTAGTAGCATTGCTCTGTACAGTGCCATCCAGAACGACCTCTCCTGCTCCTGAGTGGACTGGAGCATCTACCTGGGGGTCTGGGGCTGAGCCTGGAGGACCCAGCTCTGGCACCAGATGCAGATGCGGCTTACTGGCTAATCCTTCAACTGTTCAGTTCCTAGCTCTACAACATCTGCAGGTAGATAATGTATGTTCAATTCCAAGGTTTTTTCCATCAACTTTTGATATAGTCTTTCATCCAAACATAAGATATATCACCTTGCTTTCATCTCTCCTTCTTCAGCTTGCCAGAGAAACAATTTTCACTTTGGCCATGGACACATCCCTTGCTAAATGCCATTCCCATCTGCTTCCTCTCGGCCATATCAAATCCAAGCTACACTGCAAAACACTCATAACACACCATTCCCTGTCTTATTTAAACATATTCTGCTCCTCAAGTCTATTATAGAAACCATAGAATGGCTTAGGCTGGAAGGGTTATCAGAGATTATCTACTTCCAAACCCCCTGCCATGGGACACCTCTCACTAGACCAGGTTGCCAGAACCCCACCCAACCTGGCCTTGAACACTTCCAGGGAGGAGGCATCCACAACCTTTCTGACCAGCCTGTTCCAGTGCCTCAGCAATCTCTTAGTAAGGAATTTTATATCTCAGGAACTGGTATAATATGAACTCGTCTTCCTTCCTGTCCTCCTTGAAAGTCACCTACATTATGAAATTTGTCAATGCTTATGCCCCTATGTTATAAATGCCACAGACTTCTACTTCCCCTGCGATACTGTATTCCCTGTGTCTCTACATGTACCATCCTAAAGGTAGATGGCATCTCTTTGTAGTGTTGTCATGATGTTCCCAGTCCCATAAAGCTACCTTTAGGGATTATCTGAAACAGGAATAATATTATAATAGTGCTGTTTATCTTTCATCTTGTTGAATCTCCATGAGGCATTAATTAGTCAGTGAATCCTGTTTCTAGTTTGTGTTTGTGCAAGTAGTATTCTATGAAAAACTATGTACATAAACTATGTACATTCAGAAATTATGTGAATTATTACGTCGACTGGTCTGCTAGAAACATACATGCTCATGAATTTGTACATAGAATGTATTTGTTTATAACAAGAAGACAATAAATATTCACTCAGCTGAAGATATCCTTTCAGCCTCCTTTTTTGTCAGATAATTACTAGTTATCTGATTGACAGAAATCAAGAGGTGAACCATTTTCCTAATTAAATCAATAAACAAGTATATGGAGTTGAAGATTTTACTCTCAACACAAATGTGATTGGTCAGCAATGTGCCCTTGAAGTAAAGAAGACTAACAGCACCTTGAGCTTCACTAGTATGATCGTAGCCAGCAGGTCAAGGGAGTTATTATTCTCATCTGTTTAGCATTTCTGAAGTCATGTGTGGAACACTGTGATGATGTTTTAACTTCTTGGTATTAGAGAAAAAAAAGCCCATGAGTTGCATTAAGTCCAGTGAAAGACAAATCTTGTGGGTAGAACAAGACAGACCGAGGAAGAGACTGAGGGATCTGGGTTTATTTGGTCTGAAGAGGAGAAAGGTTGTAGCTATCTTAACGCTCTCTTCAACTACCTTGTAGAGAATTTATAACAGAGATGGACTCTTCCCAGAGATGCTCAGTGAAGGAAGAATCAAGAGTCAAAAGCTGCAGCAAAGGAAATACCCGCTGGGCACTAAAAATAATATTCACAAATGAAACTGGCCAAACATTGAAAAGAGGTTGTCCAGAGAATCTGTGGGATTTCCATTTGGTGACATTGTACAAGTCATTTAGGGAAGGCCCTGAACAATCTAATCTGTATTTGACGTTGGATCTACTCTGAACTTCTTGGACTAGCGGACCTGTAAAGGTCTCTTCCAGTCAAAGTAATTCCATGAATAAGGAAAATGTTACGTGATTTGCTCCAGATCAGAATTCACTTTGGTGAAAAGCAGGGGTTGTTAGAGAAAAACGTGTCCATGAGATGCATGCATAATGTCCTGAAAGTTAGTTTGGCTGGACCACCTACTGTAAAGACAGCATGTAGTTGGAAAAGATAAACGAGAGCTAATTAGAGCTTACTGCTTTTTGATTTGTTAAATAAAATGAGTTATTAATTACACCTGGCAATTTTGCATAAGAAATTAATTCACTTTTCCATTATCTGTCTCTATAATTAATGCATGTTGATCACAGTAGCATCATGGTACTCCAGGATAAACATAACTACTTTGTCCACACCATGATCAGGAGGGCCAAGGACTATCAGAGCATCTCTCCAGAAAGCTGTGGGTGGAAGGGTTTTTTCAGACTCGATAGTATCATGTCACTCCTCAGGGCGGACAGACTTACTGTCCTAGGCTTACAGCAGTGTGGTGGGAAGAGTACCTGAACCATTAGAAAACAACAAGAGTCTGTTATTATTCAAAGGATAAGTACCTTTAGCTCATAAAAGGGGCCTCCACTGTGCTACAGCAGGGAAAGTTACAATAAAAAATTACTACTCTGGGTCAAAAAGAAAACATGTGTTGAATAAATTGCTCTAACAACATAAAAAATTTTGTCATGATAGAATCATAGAATCATTAGGGATTGAAAGGGACCTCGAAAGATCATCTGGTCCAATCCCCCTGATCACCTAGACCAAGTTGCACAGGAACACATCCAGGCAGACTTTAAATGTCTCCAGAGAAGGAGACTCCAGAACTCCCCTAGGCAGCCTGTTCCAGTGCTCTGTCACCCTCGCTGTGAAGAAGTTCCTTTTTATGTGGAACCATCTATGTTCTAGCTCACACCCATTGCCCCTCGTCCTATCACTAGATGACATTGAGAACAGCCTGGCTCCATTCTCCTGACACCCACTTTTCAAATATTTATAGACATTAAGGAGGTCACCCCTCAGTCTCCTCCAAGCTAAAGAGACCCGGCTCCCTCAGACTGTCCCCACAAGGGAGGTGCTCCACTTCCTTCATAATCCTCATTGCTCTACGCTGGACTGCATCCATCAAATGGAGGGATTTGGAGGCCAAAATCCCAGAGCTGAAGAGTGAGACCCAGAAAGGCCCAGCGAGGCCCCAGCGAGACGTCATGGTCTAACTCTCTGTTTCTCTCTCTGCTCATTTCTAATTTGTCCAGTTTCCTTCTTTGGTATTAAAAATAAAGTGAGGGTTTTTCTCTCTGTATCCTTTTCCACTGGTTCTTTTTGATTTGTTGTGCTTTATAATTCTAGGTAGCACTAACCCGTGATGCAAAGTCTTTGTACTTTCTAGCCAACCTGTTGCTGAACAGTGTAGGAGAACAGGACTGGGGGTCCTGGTGACCACCAGGATGACCATGAGCTAGCAATGTGCTCTTGTGGCCAAGAGGGCCAACAGCATCCTGGTGTGGATCAGAAAGGAGGTGTTTAGCAGATTGAGAGAGGTTCTTCTCCCCCTCTACTCTGCACTGGTGAGACCACATCTGGAGTTCTGGGTCCCTCAGTTCAAGAAAGACACGGAACTACTGAAGAAAGTCCAGTGTAGAGCAACAAGAATGATGAAGTGGAGCACCTCCCTTATGAAGAAAGGCTGAGGGAGCTGGAGAAGCTTGGAGAAGAGGAGACTGAAGGGTGACCTCATTAATGTTTATAAATATTTGAAGGGTGGGTGTCAGGAGGATGGAGCCAGGCTCTTCCCAGTGTCATCTAGTGATAGGACAAGGGGCAATGGGTGCAAGATGGAACATAGGAGATTCCATATAAATATGAGAAGGAACTTCTTCACAGTGAGGGTGATGGAGCATTGGAACAGGCTGTCCAGGAGGGCTGTGGAGTCTCCTTATCTGGATACATTTAAAATCCACCTGGATGTGTTCCTGTGTGACTTGGTCTAAGTGGTCCTGCTGTGGCAGGGGGATTGGACTAGATGATCTTTCAGGTCCCTTAGAATCCCTAATGATTCTATGATTCTATGTTTCCTGGATTCCTTCACAAAGCCCAAAGTCAGAAACAGGTCCACTGTGCACTTCCATATAAAATGGCTCAGAGGAGCCTCAGTATAGCCACATCAAGGGCCACTTCTCAGGACTATCAGTGGAGGGAACAGATCAAAGTTCTTTCACTGAAACCATTTGCTTCCTTCCAGCTTATTTAGCAATAGGTCAGTTAACTGCCATGGAAATGGTCTTCAAGTGAGAATGTAGTGTTTTACCATTTCTCTGCTGCTAAACAGCAGAGAACAGCTGGTCAATTAAATATTCAATACAGAAGCCCTCAATATTTAATTAGGGACAAACAGTGTTCTTTGACACTTCCCTTCAATTTGAAGGTAACCTTTCCCATTGTACACGAACGAGTAACACAACAAAGATGCATTTAAAGTTACTACAGTTTGTGTACAATACTGCAATGCATTAATGCCTTGTCAGTGTTGCTTGCCTTAACTGAGTGATAGGAAAAATGCACTTGACTATTTAGGAAAGTAAGGCAGAATGTTGAAACTAAGTTCAAGATGTAACTTCATCTGTCAGAGCACATTCATAGTAAAATATTTATTAGTTAACTACCAAACCTTCCTACAAACTTGGTCATGTTACAACCAGCAATACCTAGAATGGTCTGCCACTAGAATGACAGCCAGGAAACAACTGCAAACTGAGCTAACAGTAAGCACGAAGAATTCTGAAGACATCTTTCAACTCAAGGAACAATTATCTTCTCTGAAATCAACTTCCACATCATCAAAGACGCCATTAATTTTAACATGAAAGATATGTCAAATAACATTAGTGAATCCATCATCATCATCGAGCAATGTATTACTCTCATTCAACGTCAGGTTGGTTTGAGGTAAGGACCCCTGTTGGAGGTTACTGGGATGGAGCCATGACAGAGTAATAAGGGATTTGATTGAGAAATGCTTGAAGGTAACCCTAGGTCTTTTCCAGCAGCTCTTGCGGTTACTGCTCAGCATGAGCCCATAGGAAGCCAAGACAGAGCAGGGATGACAGCAGCACCTTGTGGTCAGAAGAAACCATGGCAGTAGCAGCTTCCCTCCAAAGCCCCAGGAGACAAAATGTGCCTCCATATGCATCTCCTCAAGTCTCCAGCACTGACTGTGGGTTTTGTTTGGTTGGCTCATTGGGTTTGTTGCTTTAGCTTTGTTTACACACACGAACCAGAAAATCCAATTCTAATTATCACTTAACAGCTTTGAATAGAAATAAGAAATGATTGCCTTACATGCCAATGGATTGCTTATACTGGTATTTGATTAACCTTTTCCTCCCCTTTCTCCCCTTAACATGCTGAAACTACAGAAAGAAAAACATTGATTTTAATAAGTGTTAACATTTACACAGGGATTTGTGGCTTCTGCCTATGACCACCTGCCTTACTGGATTTGAAGACCAATCTTCTACACTGCTGAGTACCTCTCATTGTCTTCTATATAATTAAAGAACATTATTTAATCTCTGAAGTCCTATCATACAACCACTGCTTCTTGTATTAAAGAAGGCAAAGCCAAACACATATTCCCAGCACTTGGTGAAGAGGTTTCCAATAATTGTAAGCTCTCCAAGGAACTATTCTCAGGGCAGCCCACTAAAACACTGCATCTCCACACTGACAAATCTCTTAGAGAAGATGCTCCAGTTCTAAAGTTCAAAGCCACATTCTGTTTACTACCTCAAAAAGGTTCTTCTGAACAATTTTATAACCTGCTTCAAGACCTCTTAAGAACTCCATAAGAATCATATAGCTCATTTTGGAAAATTTACATCAATTTTCCACTTGGTTTTAAACAAACTTGATCTGTACCTACACCACAGCATGCAATTCTTGTTGCCAAGCAATTGTACGAGCAATTGCTTCTGCAGAGCTAAAATTTCTTTCCTGTAAATACATTATACATTATTTAATAGTATACATTGGTATCAAAGTAACTATATATAGTAACCTTATAAATATATTAGTAACTTGCTGCTTTACAACTGCTGGCTTCAGTTCATTCTCATCTCTACAGCTGCCGCTGCTTCAGCATTGCTGGGGTCAAACTCTAAATTCAATCAAAAAGCCACCAGAACAGAGAAGGCAGAGTGGAAACACTCAGAAGTACATGTTTGGGTCAGTCAACCAACCCTATATATATGATATATATGGATGTCAGAAAGTCTTTGCAGAAGAGTAACAATTTACAGGACCAGACCTGCAAACAGGAGAGCAGGGCAAATGATGACAAATCAAACACAGTAACCATTTGTCTCTGTTAAACGCACTATGCAAATTCAGTCATATATAATGTTATCACCACTCATTTGTTTTCATTTCTTCAAATATTCAAGTTTTAGCGGAATAATTACTCAGACATTTGCCATATATACAGGCATATATTTAGAGAAGCTCAAGATGCATAGAAAGAACCTTTCTGGACCTATCTTCCACTTGTCACCATTGCCATTTGTGCCCATCTACAAGAAGTGAGGATGTGACTGAATGTGCCATGTCAGTTCAGTTCAAAGAGCAAAGCTCCTTCAGGCAGCATTGATTGATCATGTCTGTCACTTGTGACACTGGCAGCAAAACCAGCTCAGAACACTAACAGTTACTTCTCAGCAAATACCAAATATTGAGACATACAAGAGCAAAATAAGTTAGAGACACTCCACTGAACACCACACACCGAGGGCAGTCTCCCTTACGAGATCTTGATCTGTTTGCTACCCAGAGCATCCCTCACCGCACTGGGATTGCTCCAAGTATCAGCCAAAATGTTTCCCTTTTTCTTTTCTGCTCAGAAAAATAGAAATATTTTACTGTTGTTCTTTCAAGAGAACAAAATTTCAGAGTCATTGTGACAAGTGAGAAATACAGCACACTGTCTGGAAAGGTATTTCTTTGATTTCCTTACTTGCCCACACTATGATGCTGGCTGCATTTTTTGAGAATGGAACTACTACCAAAAAAAAAAATCTTCCAAGGCTAGTCAGATGAAACACCTTTCTAATATAAAAGCATTTCCCTCATAGCAACAGTAACTTCAGACCAACCTAACTAGGGCAATTTCAAAGTACGCAGGAGAATACCACAGCTAAGACCTACAGACAGCGAGAGAGAAACGAAGATAAAAGTCCATTCCTGCTTTCCTTTGATTTGCTATCAGGTAACCTTGTAGCTTCACCTGCCTCAGGACAAGAGACTTAATTTCTTATTAGTTATAAAGCATAAATTTTTAAATTATTATAATGAGTTTGAACTTCATACCATTTTAAAAAGTGGATGTTTTTAAGAGATTTTCTTTTTTCTTATTCACTAACAAGCTGAAATGTTTTGCACCTTCCTCATCCACTGAGATTATTCAAAGGTTACACAACACACACCTAAGCTGTCTTTGAAACCCAGAGAGGCACAAGTACACACATGTAGGTCTTCCTTTCAGAGGACTATGTGAGAGCACACCTCTTGTAGAGTAGGAAGCTCAAAAATCAAAACTGCACATCAGAGATGACTCTGTCACTCCCAAGTGCTTTATAATACTAACATCCAGAGTTCAGGTCCATCAGGATGCACTTGTTATCCACTATTCAGCACCACAAAGGATTTGAGTGTTTCCAATCTATGGGCTGTGGTACAGACAGGACATGACATGGGATGAAGTCTTTCCATACCTTCAAAAGAAAAATCAATATTTTATTATGCTTCTGAAGACATCTTAAAGGTCTATTTAGTCTTATTTTCCATTATTCTCCAGAAGTGTCAAAGGCCTCTGCAAACAAACCAGGTTTTTTTTAAATCTCCATGTGTATCTCCATCTGAGACACACACCAGAGTGCATGATTTTCCATCTCTATGTACTTCCAGGCATTAGTGAAGCTAAACAACTCTGAACACAGTGTCAGATACCAGGTCCTTTAAGAACTCAAGCTTAACATAGAAAATAAAAAAGAAAATAAAGAGACAAAGACCCAAGCACAACCAGTATTCCTAGGCTGTAGATGTAAAATTATTAGCCCAAGCCCACACTGCAAACCAATGACACCAGTGTCAGCTCCAGAACTCACAAGCTCCCAGCTACATGCTCAATCCTTTTAAGCAAGTTAACTCAGTTTTAAACAAGAAAAGACTGCCTTCAAGTGCTGCAAAATTGAATCAATCACTGATTGACTAGTAAGAAAGTACTGATTTACAGCGTGCTTGAACTGACCTGCAACATGTGACAGCTCTGACTGAAAGAGGAGATCTGTGAAGCCAAAGATTAAGCTCTGTTTCAATACAAACAGCCTACCAGATACTTCCCACACTCGAGTACATAGTTTAAAAGCTCTGGCTGTGATTCTGTGAATTACTCAAGAAAAAAATAATATCTAAAATTGTAATATCAAAATAATAACTTTAAAAGCTGGAGGCAGACTCAAACCTTTGCACTTTTGCTTAAATTCATTCAAGACATGTTGATTTTCAGACAGTATTTTTATGTTACTAGATAACAGGAAAGAATCTGAAATAGCATATTTTCAGACAATGCTTCCAAACAGTGGGAAATTTATTTAAAGCTAAATACAAGACTACTAGCTTTTGTATTCCCATTTAAATTAACAAGAGACCTCACACTGACTTCAGTCAGCTCAAACATTTTCCCATTCTGCCTTTCCTCTTTTGGCTGTGCTCGTGAAAAGCACCAGCGTTGGAGGATAAAAAGGGCACAGAGACTAAGAACTCACTGGAGAAGCTGTTAGCTCAGTGAAAGTTTTAGGTTTCCACTTGTGGTTGTATTCCTACATAATGGTCTTACAGAAACTAAGCTTTATTACTGTAACTTTTCATTAGAATAAGGATACCCATGTATTACAATGTTCTTAGAGGTTATATGGACGGGGCAGTCGCACCAAGTCAGTTCTTACACCATGATCGCAATCAAACAGCAGTAATGAGCAAAATATATTTCACATATTTGTATCTACTAGCCTCGTAACTAGACAGCATGATATTCAGTCAATAAGTCACCAAAGAGAAGGGTTTTGCCCTTCATCGAGGCAAGGGGTCATTAAATAGTCAGTTAAAAATAGGAAATTATACACATATTAGGATCTCCGAAGAGAGACAAGCATCAACAAGACAAGAAGAGGGAATATTTCACCACCATGACAAGAAAGCCTACAGCCCATCACACAACACAACTTTCTAGTTGAACACGAATGAATGTGCAAGTGAAGGGTTTCTCTCATTTCTCCATTGGTGATTTTACTGGTTTGGAATTCTGTAGAAAAATGACTGTTTGCATTTTCCTTAACTTCTCTGAGCTAAGCATGCTCTTGAGAGAAACAATCATCTCTCTTTTAGCATGGCAAATCAACTGAGTGAGGGCAGCCATGAGCTGACAGTACAAGCTACACCTCGGCCCCAAGTTTTCCAGGTTGCTCCCTGAAAAAAGTTTTCCAGGACTGATCTCAATCTAAGAATCAAGATGAATAGAAAAATGTTGTTAATCTGCAATGTTCTCTCTGTTGCACAAAACAAAATATCAGAAGGCACACTGGACTCCTGAGTATCACAGGGAATTTATTACACATACCCAGCATCCTGCAGAAATAAATTAGCAACACTGGCTTCCTGAAAAGAAACCTATTTGATTCTTCCCCAACCTCTTTAGATTACTTTTGTACTTCTCTCATACTATTTTCCTACTGGAAACTCTGCTTAATTACATGATCCAAAGCCGCCATCATCCCTTTATTCAGTATCTTAACATACTGAGCTTGCTCTCACCGCACCTATCAAGGGTAATGTTAATGATTATGGGAAGACCGAGTTTATCTTTTGGTCTAAAAGCAAGTCATTTATCATTCAAACTCTACTATTGGACTACAGTTAAATGTCATCTGAACTCTGTAGCTCTCTAATTTACATCCTTTCCTCTCTCTTCTTTCTCTACACATGGTTCTCCAATAAAAACGCAAAGCCTTTACAAATTGTGCTTCTCTATTTAAAACTGAATGTACTGCCTTATACTAAGGGTACTTCTTAAAAACATTGAATATATTCAAAATCTTAACTTTTAATAATCTTTGAAGACATTTTTAATTTATATTTTTTAGCTTGAATCCTCCTAGAGGTCAAGTATTTCACAAAGCATTTGCAGCAAGCTAAAAACTAGCAATGGTGAAACGTTGATGTTTTTCTGCCGCCGTCCAGCAGTCTTAAGACTTCCTAACAGCTTTTTGTGAAAACTAAGATATGTGGGGATGTGTTCTACCTTCTGCTGCTTAGGACCACAGGAGGAAATTATCAAACTCAATCTATCTCAAACTGCCTCACACAAGCTATTTTTCTCAGTTCCATCTTCAAGTACTTTTTAAATCCCCCCCCCCCACTCCAAACCCGATGGAAAAGTGCAACATATTCATGTCAGATCACAACCTATGGTCTTCACAAAGACTCAGCAACTCTAATTGTCCCACTCATGTTGCAGCAAACACTTTCTGCCTTTCTCCTCACTCTCCTCAAACTTTACAACTGCCTTTACCACAGGATCTCAGCTGCAGTAAGCCTCACAGCTTCGCAGAGCCAGACTTTGAGCCGACACAGACTCTGTGGTAAGGAGTTCAGGCTCAGTTCCCAACCTTTCAAGGCCTCGACACCAACCTGCTCTGCTGTTCAGCAATCTGTGCTTCCCTCAGGGCTGCACGAAGGAAAAAAGGCTGCACTGCTAATCCTTTCCAGCAGCAGCAGATGCCATGCCACCTCAAAGCACAGAGGATTACATCAAGTGTACAGCTCTCCACCAAAGAGCACGTGTACAGACAGCTCAAAACCTTCTTATACAGTTTTAGGAAGATCAAGAGCAACTGTGAAGATGGGAAGGAACCAAAAATCCCTAAACATTTATTTTCCATTCTGGTGACAGGATTGTTTTTCCCTGACCTTACCTTCTTGGGACTGATCCACAGCTAACAAACGAGAGCCCGCCAAAGCCTTCCATCAAACAGAACCATTGAATCGGTTTGGGTGGGAGAGACACACAAGATCATCAGGTCCAACCACTATCCCAGTGCCTGTGGCTGGCCAAAAGGACACAAATCTCCCTTTTTCCTCCACGGAAGGAAAAACAACTTTGTCAGACCCTTATTCAGGAACTGAGCTGTGACCCTGCCCAGAACAGTAGGCAGTGCTGAGGTGGCGGCGCAGGGGAGGGCAGGGGTCTCTTAGGAGGGAGTCGAGGCCAGCGGGCTCCTGGGATTCTAAAGGATCCACCGGGGCGGGCTACATCTACAGAGCCAATGGGACGGGTGGATGTCAAGGGAGGAGCAGGCATTGGCTGTCGAACCTGTCACTCTTCCCCCTCTGCACACGCACGGCTCCCAGGGCGGGCCTTCGCGCCCCTGGTAAATACGAAGGTTAACAAGTCCTGGTTATCTTAAACCAGCTCTCTCGGTGACCACTAACCCACAGCTACTCAGCTTTTAAATCCCTCCAGGGATGGGGGCTCTGCCCTACTGTGGCAGGGCCTGACAACCCCTTCAGTACAGAAACTTTTCCTAATGTCCAACCCGAACCTCCCCTGGCACAACCTGAGGCCATCTCCTCTTTTCCCATCACTTGTTACAGGGAAAACAGACCAATTCCCACCTTGCTTCTTGCAAATATTTACAGAGAGCAAGAAGATTCCCCTGAGCTTCCTTTTCTTCAGGCTAAATAACCCCAGTTCCCTCAGCCATTCTTCACTGGGCTTTCTGCTCCAGATCCCTCACCAGCTTTGCTGCCCTTCTCTGGGCCTGCTCCAGCACCTCAACACCCTCCATGCAGCAAGGGGCCCAGAAGTGATACGATATGTGAGGGGAGGCCTCACCAGCGCTGCGTATGGGGGACGATCACTTCGCTACTCCTACTGGTCACACCACTTCTGATGCAAGCCCAGACACTGATGCCCTTCTTGGCCCCCTGGGCACACTGCTGGCTCATGTTCAGATGCCTGTTAACCAACAGCCTCAGGTCCCTTTCCATCGGGCAGTTTCCAACCAGTCTTCCTCAAGCCTGCAGCACTGCATGGGGTTGTTGTGACCCAAGTACAGAACCCAGGCACGCAAAGCACACACAAAACTTTGTATAAAGGTGCAAAAATGACCTAACAAATAACAGCAGTAACAACTAAGTTCAACTACAAGTGCTTTTATTTCACACAAGAGAATTCTACCTGGAGGCACCTGAATATTCCCTTCTCTGCTGGTGGCAGTTGGGCTGCTGGGAGATAAACATGATATAATGCATTGCAGCAACGCAGCTCTCTGGGAACGAAGTTCAGCTTTAATTAAGTTACCTGAAGTTCAAGTGACATCAAAGCATGTGCTCCAATAGTAGCGAGTGCTTTGTCCAACTACTATGTAAAGTAAATCCAGATTTTAAAAAAAAAAAAATTCCAATTAAAGTCAAGATCAAGAATTTACCTAGTAATCAGAATGTGTGTGGCAGGTAACCAGAAATTGCCATTTTTCATCTCAGTAGGATAAGCAGGTACCTATATTATACATTTACGAGTCTACCGTGTGATGACTGGAGTTTTTAAGAACACAAGTAGGGTTTCACTACTCTAAATTATGACTTGGAAAGGAAGCTGAACTATAGTCAAAAACTGTTTTCTAGAGTTCATTTTCTTGATCTCAGAGCAGCTCACAAATCCAGCCTTACTAGAAGAAAATTGGGGTTAAGCTCACATTAGATAACAACTTCTCTCTATTTCTGTCTATTTGTACAACTGTCACGAATAAAGACAAAAAGAGCATGGTCAAATCAAAAATAGTGCTGTCGCAGCAAAAATAAAAAATTCATAATGAACTGCAGAGACCTACTGTGGCACTCTGTGCTTAAACCCAGAAGGATTTTTTCATTTATTAACACTCTGTCCTTGTTCAACAGCATACTAATGAAGTTAATCTAAAGGCTAAATTTCAATTATGAATCACAGAACCACATCTCTGCTCCCTGATTGCTCAGATAATCTGAATTAAGCCTCTTCCTATCCAGAGCACAATGCTTGACTGCAGATAAAAGTTCCTGAAACATCAGAAATACTCAGTCCAGAAGGTAAAAATCTGACAAACACCTGTTTTCACATCCATTCAACAACTCTATGGCAAAGTAATGATTTCTAATAACTTGACAGACTGCTCGCTCACTTAAAATATGCTGCACAGCTTTGAACAATAAAAGAAGCAGCAAATGTTTAAATCTCTCAGGCTTGCAGCCAAGACAAAGTCTTCAGCCTGAATTTCAAAAAAAAAAAAAACAAACAGGGTTTCCATTTGCTATAACAATTTAGGAGAAAAAGTTTCTCCTCTCAAGTACCTACAATGCATTTATCCTGGAACAAAACCTGAGGGAACCACCAAAGTAAAACCAAGATCAGCAAGGCAGTGCCTCACTTGGCAATTAATATGCACATCTACAGAAAGACATGTGGTGTTCATGCCGTGTCAGCACAGCTCAAATAAGGAGCTGAGACCACAGAACTGGAAAAAACATGAAATATGAGTAATAACAACGACCTGGGTCATTTCGTTCCAATCACTTCTGCAAACAGAAGAGTGATGAACACTTGTGAGAATATCAAGCCATGCTGCTATCCCATCTGAAAGACTCATATGAAGAAACACTGTGCCTGCTTTTTAACAAGACAATAAAGAGAAGCTGAACCAGCACACTGTTTTTTAGCTGAGAGGCCAAGACACAGAAGGACTGCTCACTTCTGATGGGAGCTGGAAGAGCAAATGGGAACCAGAACACAGCGATGAGCTTCAAATTTGCGCAAACCCAGGTCAAAGAAAGCAGATCCTTTCAAATTATCCCTCAGAAGTGTTTTCACCATACCATGCATGTGAGTTCCAGAAACACCACAACTCCAGGGTCAATTACTAAATTTTTTTGGGGGGCAGGAAACCCAGAAAGATTAAATGCACAACCATTATTTGCTCCAGGAGCAAAAACTTCAGAGACTTGTTTCCAGACTAATTCCTGCTTTCCACGTGTCTATGAGCTCCCATTGGTAGTCCAAGAGTCAAGCTCACAGATGGAGGGAAGACTCCTAAGACTTTCTGCCATTCCACAACACTCAAACACAGGTCAGTTACATTCAACTACTTTTTCATGGAACAGTGAGGCTTTTATTTTCCCCCCTCTTTCAAGTCTTACAAAGTCAAACATACACACCCACAGTACAAGAGAAGGTTTCTACTGTCCTAAACACAAATGTTACGCTCTAAATTCTTCAGGCCTCCTACTTGAGTGTATCAGCACAAGTAGCGCAAATTTTCCACCTCCAGCCTCAGGTTACCAATACCTCCTTTTCACTGCCCTCAAGTACACCTCACCAAGTGGAAGTGATCAGTTCCCACACAATCTTCACACTTGTTACTCATTTTTCCTTAAAAGTAATTGCCAAAATATTCACATTACCAGCTTTGCCTATATTGACTACTGCAACACTGATACATACATCCAAAATAGTCAGGCAGTCACTCCCTTCCAAAGCACATCTTCTCATTGTCAAGTCCCAAAATGGGCACTTGGCTTTTGTGTCTAACTGGATGTTGTGCAAGTTTTCCTCCATGCCTCAGTCCTTAAATAAGCCACTTCTCAGCAACACGCTCGTATTTGCCAGACCGAGCAACAGGCACATACGTACACCCTTAATGACACGCCTGGTGGAAGCTGGGCAGTTGTCGCTCGTAGTTTTTATCAAAATACATCTTAATTGAGTAGCAGCATTACACCACAAATGAGCCAGGAAAAAAAAAGGCAATAATAATGACGGACCACTAGAAAATAATCTGTTGTCTTCTGGGTAAACTGTTCAATGCTAGAACTTATTATCTGTAAAAGCACCTTTTGAATCACTTTTGTTTTGCCCTGTGGAATACCTTAATGTTCCTATTGGTAATAAAATTTCTGGCTTGCAATACTGCCCTCGTCTATAAGACTGCAAGAGAAGGCAAAGGAGAAGATGAAAACAGAAGAACACAGAACTGCTGTGATTATTAAACCTTTAAGTTACAGAGTTAATTCCAGCTAAACATTTTTATCTGTTGCACTGTCTATATGAAGAGGATTTTTTTCTAGACAGGAAATCTAATTTTTGCACCCAAGTGTCAAACAACTCCATGGTCATCTATATCTGCACCGACTGTACTTCTGCTACAAGTAATCTGTTAAGCAGCATATCCCCAGCTGAGGACTGTAATTAGGGTGCAAACTGCCATACAATCCCCTTGCCAGATTGATGAAGGAGACCTCTTACAAGGTGATCCAGAAGGCAGTGTTGAGACCATTAATCATTTATCCGTCGAGGAGAATACAAAAAGCTTTCCTACCAAGAGCATTACACTGCAAAACTATCTTGACAAAAAATAACACCTAAAAAACTATAGAAGTTTTAATTATCAGTTCTAACATTAGCTACCATAGTATTTTTTTAAATTTTTAGGCAATTTCACATTAAAAGAAAAGAGAGATTCTGGTTTCAGACCAAATTTGAGACACTTCTCTGCTCCTTCTCAAAGCTTGATAACAATCAACTCAGAGGTTTTTTAGCTCTGCTAGCAGCATCCCCAGATAGCAAACAAATGTAACAGTAATCTACAGAGCAAGCTTAAATACACTCCCAGCCTGCCAGTATTCCAGCCTGCAACAATTTATTTGGGGGGATTTGAACCCAAATGCAAATGTTTTCTATAATGTTTAATTACAGATATTGTTGGTACAAAATTGCAGCCTAAAACAAGAACATCCAATCTGAAACACCTGCTTAAAGCCTAATGGGGTCTTCACTGTCCACCCTGAGCACGAATCTTGACTCGGCAAAACACCAGCTTAAATGTTTTTAAATACACTTGCTGTAATGAAATACCTTGAGTATTGAGCACTGAGTTCAAGCATTCGTCATTCTTATTTGATCCAATCAGCCAGCCCACACCATCCTTACAGAACTCATGAAACTACTAGGAGATAAAAATACAAAAATCAATCACTTATATAGTCTAAGGTTATACTGTTCAAGTATTTATCATTGGAAACAAGTATTTAATCTTCTTTTAGATACAAACGAATGTTCTGCTTACTACACACCATCCAGAATTGCCAGCATCAAAAGTTTCTTAGCTCTTATATCCATCAGCTTCATTCATGCCTCACCTGACCCAGCCTAAGGAGAAGCCAGTTGGGCAGGGGAAGAGGTGAGCTCCCCTCAGATTCCCTTCAATTGCACAGAAATTAATAGAATTGTCTAGGAGACTTCTGCTGTTTCAGAAGCAAACAACATCTATCCTATACAACTGTCTAGCAGACTAACAGAAAAACATTTTCCTGCAGCATGTGTAATAAGCAAGTCATTTAATCCAAACACATCATTTCATAGTCCAACAGGATTTGCTTATAAACTCTAAAAACTAAGCCAGTGAAGGCAAGCTCCTAGGAACTCAGTCTAAACAGCAGACAGTGCTGTGATTTATTTTTTATAACTGAAAAAGCCAAATCTAAATAATTTTCCACAGATCATCAACAAACATATCTGAAATCCAGAGGAGACAAAAATTTTCCACCTGTGGCTATGAAGTTAAGCCAATTTAAATATTTTAAAAGCATTCTTGCTTGTAAATTATGATACTTCCCCCACAACTCTTCTCAATCCCTAGAGACAAGAGAATTTTTTCCAAAGGACACAGCAAAGGAGGCAGAGAAGCAAAAGCATCTTAGGAGTGAAGGAAGCCAAACAAGATTTTTAGCATCAACTGCCTTTACAATGAGGATTCTTGTGCAAACATAACTGTAGGCACAACAAAGCTTTTTATTTGTTTCTGCAACACTAAGAAACTTCTGATTTCCAAAACCCCTCCTTGCATGAATAAACATGTGAGTAATCTTCTGCATGTGTTAGTGAGAGAAGGAAGGCAGAAATAGCTTCATTATCATTATACGAAATCTCACAGGCAGCTGTGGAAATGCATGTTTCTTAAAAATTATTGCCGCGATGCAAAACCGTAATCCATTTCAACGGCAAGTTCTATCACATATCACTGATTCCCTCAATATTTACATTTTTCCAATATAGCCTCAACTAATGATAAGAGCTCAGCAACACAGCTGGAGCACACATAGGGTAATTCACACATTCTAAGCCACCCTATCTCTTTAATAGGTGTCAGTAACATTAAAACATCACCCAAGAGAATAGGACATAACTTGCAAACATTAAGATGCAACTGGAAGGTGATGATGACAAAGAATCAAGCATGGCATCATTCACTGAAAGGCTGCAATAGCGATGTAGCAGAGACTTAACTAAAGTTTCAAAAATTAGAAAAAGTTCTCCACGCTGGATGGCCCGAGGCAGTCCAGTATGCACTGCAACGTCTAATCCTGCTGTTAATATTTCTTTGAGCTCGATCCTGCACAGTGAAATAGGAAGTAGTAAACACAGCACATGACTGAAGTAATGCTGCAATACCTTAGACACTCAGTTAACACCCAGGTTCATGGTATGTTGATCTTATTTCCAAGGAAAAAGCCAAAAAACTGCTCCCCCCTCCCCTTTTTGAGTCTTGCTGTATCATCACTTACTGGCATTAATAGTGCTCTCCTCCTTAGGCAAGCCCTTAAAGACTCTGATCCTTTATATCCTTTAAAGGGAGCAATTAATGCTGCTATTCAAAGTTTCTGACCTTTAGCTCTCAGTCCCAGTAGTCTTATTCAGATTTTCCTCTTCAAGCTTAGCAGAAAATAGTAACTATTTGTGTCTTCCTGAAGGCAGAAATGCATTAATCCTAACCTCCAACTGAAGTCAACTGGGGAAAAGTAATTCCCAGCTTTCACCTTCAAATGCGCTCCCCTGCAGGACCAGAGGCTTCCCAAATTCTGACTGCCCTTCCAAATCACTTCAGTTCAGATTCTGCCTTCCAGTGGTATTTTGGCAAGTCACTTTGAAAATGCTTTCATACAGGTGTAAAGCTTTGCATCCTGTACTCCATCTGCCCTCACCATCCTCTGCAGGAGGATACTAGTGCTATGATTATTTCCAGTGAAGCCACAGTGCCAAGGTCCATCTTCTTTACTTCCGCTAACACCACTCGCCCACTCAGCCTTCCTGCACCGCTTTCTTCTCCACAAAATGATTTAGGCAGCTTCCCTACTGCCTCTTTCAGGAATATTTGTAAGGAGCATCACAGAATCAAAATAATTTAGTGATTATTTGTTGCTTTCACATGACTTGAATTTTGAAGCTGCCAAACACAGAGGCTGGTACGTAGAAAACCAATAAAGCATCTAATTTTCAGAACTGCCCCACAAAGGCACCTTACATTTTCTTGTCAAACTGTCTTTTACAAGAGCCCAAACACCTTGCACACACGCAAAATACCCCAAATATATCCTACTCCTCCCAATCTCTGTCCAAAAATAAAGGAAAAACAAAACCAAATGTGATCATTCTAGTCCTTCTATATATCACTGCATTAAACCTTTCCTGATATGGAAGTTGTTACAGCTCATCTGAAAGACTGACAAGCTAATATTTCTCTAGACCCAGCGAAGGTGTATCGCACAGCCAAGACTCTTGAAAAATCCAGGGGAAAAGTTACACCTTTTGAAAGAGAGCATGACCCAGGCCCAGCCAGCACTGCACAGGGAACAGGCAATCACCTTGACAGTAAATGTAATTAGTGTTGTACTTCCTGCCAAAATTAGACATGATATAAGCAGATACCTCAGATGGTTTTGAAACAATACATTAGCATTGATGTGCCTAAATATGTAAGATGGGGAAAGGTGGAGGATTGGCTTTTGAAAGAGTGGAAGTAAGAGGGTTTTATATTTTAGGAGAAAAAATAAACCTTGACATGCCTCCATCATTTCTGTCTCCACCTTGTTTGTTCATTAAAGTTTCTCCTCGCCTTTCAAGTTCCTATTTCCATCATGGTCAGAGTGACACAAAACATCCTCTATTTGTTGCAGCTCACTAAAATCGAAGCTGCATCACACCTCTTTTTCATGTCTTTTCTTCCCTCATTGTCATTCAGAGGCCTCAATCTATTTCCTTTCTCGACACCAGCTCACTTGTTTGCCTCACCTCTTTCTTGTTTGCACTCACCAGAACTCCTTCCCATCATATCACACATACCTTCCAAATTGCCACCAACCTCTGGTTGTCACCCACACATCTCTTTTCCCTGGTCCCAATACCAAACTTCCATCATCTTTACAAACTGCCTAGTACGAGCCATTTTATATTCTTTCAAACACACGTTTTCCTTTCTATAAACCACTTATTTATCTCACCACTCCTTGTCAACTTGTGAAGCTTCGCTGTATTTGCTTGCTCTTCCAGCAGGTCAGTTTCAGTGCAACACATTGTCCCAGTCACATTTCTCCTGCTCATTTCAGTAACATGACCAAACCTCTGAGACTTATTTCACATGTCCCTGTGTTCAACAAGACAAAATAATAAGGTACTGCAGCTACCTTTGCAAAAGAATCATCCCTGACCGGATTCTAGTCTTGAGCTCCAGAGATACAAGAAATGAAGGAGAATATCATGTAGAACTGAGAAGGGTTAATAAAAGCCTGAAAACATAACTTGAGAGCTACTCTACCAAATGTATGCCTTTAGTACCTAATTTAGACCTGATACTGGAGGAGGAGAAGACAGCTCAAGACCTAAACAGAAGTGACAGACAGTAATCCCCAACAATACTGTACCATGACTATCACAGCCTATATACTGTACTATATATATTATACTGTAATGAAATACAGCAATGTTTAGACAAATTCAGCCAGTTTCCCTGTAATTTTACTTCTTCTGAAATGCTGACCTTTCACTAGCAGTACACTCTCCGTGCACTGAAAAATCGTGTCCTCCCCAAATGGAAGCTCTGGCTTGCTCCATTCAATGCAGTGCCTGCCCTTGCCAGTAAAGTAGTTGAAATGGAGAGAAAAAAAATCTATCACAAGTACAGGTATTTATGACTTTTTTTGATGGAAAGCTTAAAAATTACTTTAGCCCAAAAAATAAGTCTTTAACTGGACTTGTCTTTGCTATTCTGGCAAACACAGAGCATATTGCTGTTCATCTCCTGACAAATTACTCTCCAGGAGAATACAAATCACCCGTGCTGAGCTACAGAAAGGCTCTGGAAAAGAGCTCAGTTTCAACCCACTAGAGACAAAACGCCAGCCACAAAACAGACTCCATCTCAGTGGAAAGCCTCCCTTGCTCATAAACACGAGTTTGAATCCCATTCATTAACAGCCGGATTGCACTCACCTTCGTTGTGCTACATCCTCATGTTACTCTTCCATCCATCACATTTTTTGCTGTGGGCGTATTCTCTGGTTTATTAACTGCAATTTAATTCAATAGATATTCCTACACAGGACAGGCTGTTTTCCTGACTGTTTCTAAACACCTCACAAGATGGAGCACAGATGAATTTTTAAGTAATAAAACAAGACCCAACAAAAAACGAACAAAACACAACAAGAAATCCTACTGAGTGTTTCTGTTTGGGTTTGTAACATAAAGTTTGCCCTGTCTGTCAAGCCTCCCACCACCTAAATGTTCCTTCCTGAACAGACTTGGTTCTATGATTCTGTGATCACGCACTAAAAAGTGATGCTTCATAAACTAATGGCTTGAGAAAGTTATAATCACAGAGTCTACTGCTTTTGCCTTTGCTAAAGCCATACATCATGTTTACTGCAGATATCTGAAATTAATTACAGAATCTTAAACATCTGCAGCCTAAAACTTCCTAAATAGCTCAAAGACCTATATGAATGCCCAGAGTCACTACATCCCTATTACTGTGCCCTCAGTCTCACTGTTCTGATCCTACTCTCTGCTGACATCAATTTTGTAATGAAAACCCGGCTATTCAGGGAGACTAGGCACCAAAGCAAAGATAAAACCGTCTGTCTAAAGACTGAACACCGCTGTCCTGCCATACACCTACCCAAACATTATTGTGTTTTTTTAATATATGTACCTGTATATCCTACAATCTTCTACAGCAGGTTACACACTCCACAATCTCCTGCTCAAAACAGAGCAGGCAGAAGCCCACGCTGCTCTTACCGCGTGCAGAAACACCACCAATATAAATTACAAGCTATTGTGGGAGATGGATCATAAACGGCCACAATTATACCGAACAACTGAAGAGAATGTTGCATTTGCTCTTTCTTCTGGAAGGCTGCGCCAGTCTGAAAGAGCCACGTAGCACATAGTCTGTTCATGGCCATTCTTGGCAACCTGAAGTCAAGGAGTGAGGAGGACAAGGAGTCCCTCTTCATCCTGAGCAAGGCTGGGACCTGAAGTCTGACGCATTAATTCAGACCATCTCCAGTGTTTCGAAAATACCCAATAGTCACTATCAGAATGTCCTTTTCCTACAGGAACACATTTTCTATTTCAGCAACCAAGTCAAGAGGGCAACTATTCCTCCACTTTCTAGCAGTTTTTAAGTAGTTTTAAATGTTTGTTTCATTTATAAAACCACTTATTTTCCCTCTTTCCTTGTTCACACTATCCTTTCAGGTCACATAACGTCAGCTGAAACACTTTTCATACTTCACTGCACTGCAGCAGGGTTGACATGCTCTGCCTTTATCAATGGGTACTCTGCACCACCAAGGGACAGCGGAGCCACTGCGCGTATCGGACAGCAGATTACCTTGCCTGTTAGTTCATCTCCTCTAGCTCCTGCCTATCACACACCTGGATACCAGACACCCACACACACCCCTGGCTTTGCACAGCAGCCCCACAGGTTCCCAATTCCCAGCCCTAACCAGGTAAAGGGGACACTGTTGCAAAAGGCAGGTACAACCCACCAGATAAAAGGAAGAAAGCTTAGGCAGGTATTTACTGCATCCCCAGTACAGGGTTTTTTATTTTGTTCAGTGGTCCTTGAATCTCTTTCCTCAGCCTTTTCATGCACTCTCTCAAAATAGCTGTCTGCTATACGAGTGGAGGTGGTAAAAAAATCCCCAACAACCCCTTTTGTAAAGTAGCTTATTTTCAAACACAAAATATGAGCATTAGCTAGATGAAACTCAACAGAAAAGACGAAGAAGCAAACAAAAAGCTTTTCCTGAAAAATTAGCAGAAGACTGTTTTACAGCCAGAATAAAAGCTGAACAAATAAAAATCGTAACAGAAAGGAAGCGCAACTAAAAGCATTCACAACAATAATGAAGCAGCATGTCCTTAATACTCAAGTGTTTAAACCAAGTACAGTAGAAGTACAAGGGAATGCCTGCAGATGGCTTAATAAGGAGGTATTCAAATCAGAAACAGGACTACCAGCATGGTGGGGGTAAGCTTGCTGGTCTACAGTACAGCATTTTTTAGTTCTCCTGCTCAAAAACAGACAGCAAGCACTCATGCTTAGATGCAGAAGTAAGGTAGGACAGTTCATGAGTGACTCATGGACCTCTGCAGACTCACAGAGAGAGCAGAGAAACCTGCCTTCCTTGAAGAATTTCTGGGTTTAATGACCCATGCTGGCATAAGTCCCTGGGAATTTTTTCTCCAAAAAAACTCCCGTACTTTATTTTGCCTGTGGTGTTTTATCTGTTTCCCCTACCACAACACCCACTTCACCACCACCCTGGAAGCAGTTTTGAATGTGATGGAACATACAGCTTCCAGAAGGAGCACTACAGCATTCAGCACCCATCATCACCATCTTGGCCTCGCCTGCCAGTCACAACTTTTCACAGCACAGCCTCCCATGGTCTCGGGGCAAATAACAGAAGGGGCAGCTTTACCAGTATCTGAAATGCTAGCTCAGTAATAAATCAAGTTTTGGAAAGCTCTGGCAGAGCTGGAGTGATGTGTGGGCACAACTTCACAGCGGGGGAGGACCCAGAACACATCAAGCAACACTCCATGACAACACAGAGACTTCTGGCCACAAAGTCTGGTTCCATCATATCATGAAACTCAATTACAAGCCCATCCATAGCTTCTTCACTTCTCTGGTTTACAGGCAAACTACACAAATTCTCATCTCTGGATGTTCCCAACTGCATCAGTAACACAGCAGCCTGTGAACCACAACAGGGCAAGACAAATTTTCATTTTCCATTATGTTAATAAACAACAAAGCACCTGTGTGTTGTAAAAACAATGCTTTTATCTCATTGTACTGAAACATAAACCCCCAAGACTCAACAGAGTTCCTAATGACAATCTAGACACACATTTTTTAACACACATTAAACATTAACATTTTTGAGGCTGTCCAGCAGGACAAAATGCCATGAAAAGTTTCCTGAAGCACCTCTGCATCAGGCAGCTGAAGCAGACTGATTTTCACTTTCCCTCCATCCAGCCCATCAAAAGCATCAAGCCCCAGCACAGCATCCACCACTAAAGCACAGAGCACACCTCTACTGGAGTGTGGAGAACTTACCTCCCTGGAGGCACTTCCATTATCTCTGTAATCTACAACAGCATCCCTTTTGCTCAGCTTTCATAGTCTCTTTTGGTTCAGGTATGGGGTGCAAACAGCCTTGCAGGGTAGGGAAGCAGAACAGACACAGGTATTCACGGTGTAATGCAGCAACTGTCAACTTGGGGTATTTTTTATTTTCTTACCCCACTCTTCACTTACAGCTAGCACAGCCAGTTGGGCTTAGTTGCCTTGGACACCTGGATAGGATCACAGCACATCCTCCACCACAACACCCCTGCCCACCTACCAACATCAACAGGGCAATCAAAAGCTCCCAAAGTGCTACCACCACCCCAGTTTTCTAATCCCCAAAGCCATTGTCACATCACTACCTTGGTGCTGTTATTCAGCAGCAAGCTTGGCATAGGGTACCTGCAGCATCTGGCATGTTTCATTCACTCCAGCTAAGGCTCCTCATACGTTCTCCTCTGTCAGTAGCCACTGGGATAGCTACTGCTGTGCCCAAACACAAAAGGAACAAGTGTCTAAAACAGCTGAGCAGAGCTCTCCTGCCTGTCTGAGGGCAAGGCATAAAAGACTAAACACTGGTTAGGGAAAAAAACCCACAAATTACAGTGAAGTGCAAGGAGACCTGTGGGAATCCCCACTTCCTAGTTGCAAAACCCAGAACTTTTGTGCCACCAAAGGCAGCTAAAAGCAGCAGCCTGAGCGCGTCCTAGCAGAGCAGCGTCTCAGCAAATACGCGTCAGGGTGATCCTTATCGAGAAGGCTTTCTAGTGAGGAGTCGTCCCTAGAAAGCAGTCACTACAAACACAGTTTTCCTGAATATCATTACTGATCCAGAAGTAATGAAATAGCAGATAATATGGCCCCAGGGTACAAATCAACCACCTACCCTAATGTATACAGATGGAGCTCAACAGCTCTTCTGGTCTTCCATTACCAGAGTGAAATGGGATCTCTGAAACCCCATCATGGCAAAGCAGAAGAGAAGCCGCTAATGAGCGGTGTTTATTTCTGATTCTTCAGAAAACGCTTCTAAATGCTGCAGTCTTAAAAAAAGAAAAAAAGGTTTTCACGTAGGAAGATGAGCAGACACAGCCTCCCCTTGCAGAACCCAGGCAAAGAAGCAATATGTGCAATCTACTGCTCTTGCCTGATTTTGCATAAAAGGATTTGCAGAGACCAGTGTCTAAACACTTTCTGTAACAATCCACAATGAAACTTTAAACAGTCCCACTGAAGAAAGTGGCAAAACTGTGACGACTTAGAGCATCGCGCCCCTCAGTTCATGTTTGCATCAGTTAAAGCAGTAACTTCCACAACACTCTAAAATCCACTTGGCAGATGCTTAAGGCACAGGCAGACACAGAACCTCTCCACTTCCATCCTTAGGAAAATTTAGCACTGAGCAGCAGTCGATTCCTCCTGCACAGACGTGATGTTGTGCATTCAGAGCTGGGCACATCCCCACGGACTAGCCAACACGGCGCTGCTCACACACCGCTCGCCCTGACGTACGCACACCTGCCTATTGCTCTGAGAAGCAGCCCTCTACTCAAGCATGTTACTAACATCAGCTCCTTCACGTTTGACATGGCATTTCTTAACTCCACTGAAACCTTCCAGAAACTGAAAGGATAACTACTTTGTTAATCACTTTCCTTAAAGTTCGCAGATTGATTGATAGGAGGCACCTGCATGACACAGAGCGCTCCACAAGCAGCTCTCTCCACCTTGTCCCCCTCACATACTTCCAGTGACACCCAATTCTTACGGATTTATCATCCCACTCACCGGAGCACAACAGGCACCCCCTGCACAGTCTCTGCAAAACATTGCACTCTCAGGTAAATCAATTCTTTATGCAGATTTCCTTGTTTTCATTAAGAGGAATTAAACAGCACATTTCAGCTACATGGAAGTGCTTGAGGCAGCGGTCAGAAGCACTTTTACGACGCTCATCTGTTCTTTTCACATGCCTTCTCCAGAAACCTTCTCCAGAAACACTCAGGCAGGCACACGAGTGGGAGGGAGGGAGAGGAGGAGGAGGGAAGGAACACGTCTACAGCCAGACCTCGTTCGCATCTTCACACAAATAAAGTCCAAAATCTATTCGATTTGACCTTGAACAGCAGCAACACCGGGAATAAATAAAAGGTCAAGCACGACAAATTAAGATTAAACGCCCCGAGTAACAATCGGTTGTAAGGAAGCAGTACACTAGCCCCTGAAAATCACCGACCGAAGCATCAGTGCACGGGAAGAGGCAACCCACAGCCATCCCCGCGCTGTGACGGGGTGGGTGGCTGCTCAAGTCCAGTTTTAGAAGGCAGCAGGTACCGACCCCGGCGGAGGCAGCGCTACTTGAGCGGAGTTGGCTGCAGTTTCCTCGCCCAGCCCGTGCAGGGACAGCGCGCACAGCCCGCGCTGCACAACTCACCCACAGCCAAACTCCACCTGCTCCCGGGGTCGGCGCAGCTCCTGCGGCGCAGCTCCCGCACCGCA
>JAOXOE010000602.1:26964132-26991172 GCA_028565055.1 Phoeniculus purpureus | reverse complement strand
CACACAACAAGTAGGGACGTCTCTCACTAGAACAGATAGCCCAGAGTCATATGATACCAGACCTAGAATGTCTCCAGGGATGGGGCCTCCACCACCTCTCTAGGCAACCTGTTCCAGTGATCCACCACCCTCAGATTACAGAAGTTCTTGCTCATGTCCAGCCAAAATCTACCCTTTTCTAGCTTAAAACCATGACCTCTTGTCCTATCATAACATGCCCTTGTGAACATAATTTATATTGTACCACAAAATATTCCTTGCAAAGAATTCTTTTACAATCATTTAAAATTAAATACTTTTCAATAATCAAGTTTACGACAACAGTCTCAGCCATTTTAGAATGGAACTTGATAGGATTTTTTAATTATTTATTAATTGTTGCTGCTGTCAATATGACAAAATGCAATCTGTAACTTCAGAAAAATCACTGCAGTCCTAAACTTTACTGTAGTAAAGAACCTTAGAATCATTCACAGTTTAATTAAATTGAGGTTAAATTTCCCCTGAAGACTTTAAAAATTTAAAATTCTATCCACCAAGATAGCAGTAGAATAACTTACAATTAGAACATTTGCCACAAAATGAGAAGGTTAGATGCACCAGTCAGAAATCTCAACCTTCCAGATGTCATACAAAGATCACTGGAAAAGCATTTGCACTTCATTCATAAATTGTTGTTCTATCAAATGAAAAAAGCACTTAATCTAGGGCCAATTATCATTCTTCATTATGTAGAGCTTTTGGAAAACCACCACTTGCTGCAGAACTATCTCTGAATCTCTCTTCAGTAGGTTCAAGCTCTACAGTCCTTTGAAGATCCAGACTCTTTTAACATTTGGTATAAATCGGTAACAGTTTGTCTTTTAAGACATAAGGTCAAAGGCACTTCCAAACCAGCACTCAAATTACTATCTTGAGAAAGGGCACTGCATCTGAGGACAGACAACAAAAGATCTTCATCTTAACTGTAAATGACTCACCCACACTCATGAGCAGTTCAAAGGTCCTTCCACATTAGAAGTCGTTCTCCTAAAGTTCATTTTGTACCCTTTCCATTATGAATTATTTCTGAAGAAAGACTAATGATCTAAATCCATTTGGTAACCCTGTTTTAAGAAGGACTCTCAGATATGGGTTAAAGGGGTTTTTCTGTTCACCTGGGGCAAGAAAACCTACAGCTTACCACACCAAGCTCCCAGAAACACCAGAGGATTAATGTTTAAAAAAAACTATCTCCATTTCCCAGCCTGATACCTGTTTCAATGCCTTTGCATTTGTAACAGGGATCATGTCCCTGCTGGGCTAAATTAATTTTTGAGAGAGTATTCCAAATGAAGAACTCATTGGGACACCACATCTGGATTTCTGACAGACTCTTCACTCCCCTCTGTAACAGGCAGAGTATTCTTTCCATGTTAAATACTATTTTACTGCAATTTAAAAACCATATTCCTATAAATCAGAACATTTTCAACCTACAAAAAACATTTTTACAATATTATTAAAAATTTAATAATTGTCATTGTTACAGATGTCCCTGCTTGCTATAAGTGGATTGGACTACATGACCTTTGGAGGTCCCTTCCAACCCAATACACTCTATGATATTATGATTCTATAATTAATTAAAGATGTTATATAAAGATGTAATAAATTGAAAATACACAAAATTTTTAAATTTTTTTTACTGCTGCAGCTCTGAGAGCCACCTTTACGGGATCCATCCCTTCTCCCTTTCATTCTGTTGGTATTTGGGGGAAAGAGCACACGCATAGTCACTGAGGTGTAGTTTACTAAGGAGCTAAAGGCACCAGCAGTAATGACAAGATTGCAGCCTGCTCATGCAGCACCAGTGAGTGTCTCTGAGACGGGCTAATACACAGCATTTATAACTGCAATCATCAGCCCATCTCCTGTAAAACTCCAAAAATAATTCCTACATTACACATATTTTAGACTTAATTCAGACTTTAGAACTACATTTTAGAGTTTCATAAAAAATAAACCAATTACAACCATGCTGTGGATTCACGTCTGTACCAACATTCCGTATGTAATGCTAAACGCTTGAATGGCCATCACTAACACACAGGCAGGTGTGCGCTACAGAAACTTCAGGCACTTTTAGGACCATCCAAAGACGAAGAAAATCAGCATGGTGAAATATGCAGATTTCTAATTGGCTACTGCGTTTAGCAGTATCAATTTAAAGCTGTTTAGATCCAATTAATTTTCGTCAAGATTTTATCACTACAATTGCTTTGTTGGTTAGCAAAGTGTCGGAAAATTACTCAGCTATTTGAGGTTGCTGAGTAATTTAATTGATATAATTATCGCTTTCATGTTTAGGCTGGAGGTCACAAAATAAGTATCTGACAAGAGATGTCTCAAAGAACAGATACAGCGTTAGAGATATTTAGACATTCATATATCACCTGGTGAAACCAAACACTAAAAATAAATGGTTTTGATACAGGTCATACTAAGCAAAACGCAAGCAACAGCCCTTTGAACAGCTGAGAGAAGTGTATGGATAACCACTTCACACTATCAAGGTCTTATGTTTTAGAAATACAGAGCCCAGGGGTTTGTTTTGAACATGCAGTTCCTTCAATACAATTTCTTTCACCTATTCCAAGACCACCAAGCCCAAGATGAAAATGCATGGGTCGCTCTTAGGTAGAGCATTTAGCTAAAAAAAAAAAAAAAACCAAAAAAAAACCAAAAAAACCACCACAAAACAACTTGCTTTTCATAAAATTCAGTGAATTCAGTGTTGGTATGATGCTTTTTTTCATATTATGGATGCACCTAGTGCTTCTATGTGCTAGGAAAATTTACTTTAGTACATATAAATTAATTTTCTTGAAGTCGGAGCTTTGAGTAGCATAATCTTATTTAATTATAAAGCATGACATTTCAATAAGAAATTGAATTTCTCTACAGCAGGTAAGTAACTTGCCAGCCTTCCAACACATAAGATTTAAAACCAAAACAGATCATCTTCTTTCCCATCAGGGATTGCTCATTTCTCATTAGATTGTTTCATTTAAAAACAAAAAAAAAACCCACACAATAGCTGCAGGTTCTCATTCTATCAGAACGGATCTGCTCATTGCTCACATTCAAAGCTACTTCACTTTAGGTTTCTACTTAATAGCTATTATTTTTTTTATGGGCAAAGAATTCCTCAAACTAAGGGATGCTTGTTTGGGGTTTTTTTAATCATATAAAGATTTTAGATGTGTACAAAAGTGTAATAGTTCGAGGATTTTGGTGATGTCTGTCCTGGAAACCACAAGCCAAAATCGCAAGTTTAGTTTATGTGACACTGTGAACGGAGGGTGTTTGGGTCAGCAGAAGAAGTTTGGAGTTCCACTTTCAGATTTCCAGCTCCTCCTTCTTCTCCTTGGATTCCAACATCACCGTTGGTCTCTCTGTCAGAGAGGACACATGGTGCTTAACTAGAACACAGCAGTCATCTTGCCATAGAAATGTGGTGAAGAGAAAGCAAGCAAGCATGGTACCTCAGGGATTCCATAGCTTGATGAAACAGAGCAAGTTCTCCTCTTGTCCGTGGCTGTAGGAATCAGCATTTTGGAAATGGAGGACTGGATGTGGAACCGCATGGAATGCTGACACCAAGGGATATTTGCCTGAATTTTGTGGACACCATGTTTCCACAGAAGCAGGAACAGCTGGAACTCTCCCTTTCGAGAGTTTAGACATGGAAGTTCTGGTTCAGTTATGTAAGAACATGTGATTAATCTCCTTATGTTTTTAGACATGGGGCTGAATATGGGGTGAATCCTTAATATGTCTTACTGTTTTCCCCAAATTTAGTTTCGGTTTTGCCCACAATTCATAAGTGGTTTTTCAAACTCTCCTTGTTTTGTTTTAATTTCAGTTCAGTAGCATATTAACTAAATGAATTGGTTCATTTTGATTTTTAACCCTTGACAAAAAGCAAGACATTCTGACATCAGACTACCATTTACACTCTTTTGTAACTAATTTCAATGCCACTACAATTTCACTATAATATCAATGCTTCCAAATGCCTTGGAATTGAAATCTACAACACAAGCAGCAGGACTACCAAAAGAAAGCCATTAGTTTATCACATATGCCTTGAAATGCAAAACACACTCAGTTCCTTCTGACCATGAATTTTACCCAATGTGTATCCATTCAGCCTACTGAGAGCAATCTCAGCCTGTTGCGTTATTTCTTCAGACAACTGCAAAAGACCAAGATTTAGAAACGCTGATGCTTCGCTGCAAAGTAGAGGCTTCACAAATACTTTGTTTCTTAACAAAACTGGTTTGGGTGAAGACACTACTAATCTTAACCAAAAATTAAACATTTTGTGATTAAATGTTACTTCTGGCTAATTTTCAACTATGTACTCCAATGTAAAAAATAAAAGCTTTCTTTACAAATATAAAAAGATTTGAGTGGTTTTGCCAAACAGGAAGTTGGCTCAAGGTCACAAGCTATTCTCATTTGGTTGACTCAGAGTTGCTTTCTACAGCTCATCAATACATAAGCAGAGAGTGTGCACCAAAGTAGTGGATTAAAGATTTTTTTTTAATTACTCTTGAGAACTCTGATACTTCTAATTCACTGTAGGAGTCACAAGAAGTTACAATTTTCTTCTGCAACTGAAAGACCAACCTTTACAACAAGTTCAGGGCTTTCAGAGCATGGTAGGCCATGACGACACAAACCTATGCGCCTACTCTTCTTAATTTTAAATGCATCTGCCGTATGAACTCATGCCTTTATTGTCAGGCAGAGTCACCACATCAAAATATATTTTTATGACTTCTTGTGCGCAGCCCTGAAGACTGACAGCACAAGACACTTCAGAACTGAAGACACTGAAGGGTCTAATGTGACTTAAGAAACTCTACCTTTCAAAGCTTGTTTACTAACCATATAAATAACAGTGCGCTGGAGACATACAAATTACATTGTTTATTTCCTCCTCATCTCACACGCAAGACATTGTAAAAACAAAGTAAGAGTCTGTAGAAATAAAGTATCAGATTGTACTTAACCAGCACTTCACCAGCACTCAGTCTCCCACCCAGCAATCAGGGTAAGAAGCTGGTGTTGATCCTACCAAAAGGACAGGAGCCCTTCCAGAATAATCATTGTAATCATTCAGCTAATTCAGTTTCTTACTTTGCACAGAAGTATAACTAAAAATCAAATAATCAAAGCAGAAAAGAATTTCTCCAAAAAAAGAAGATAAATTATTTTTCCACCAAATGAAAACACTTTATTGCTCAGTCACAAAAGGCCAAACCTCAAAGGGATCCTGGGCAACAAAACCTCTGTTTCAGCTGCTTATTTCTGACTAAGTACTTTGACTGTACATTTCCCAAATTTGCCAATCTTTCTGCTTCACTGAACGTTCTTTGCTGTTGTATTGTGCTACAAAATAAGCATCCTATGTGTCATAAATGCTCAGCTTTATGCATCTGTGTCATAGCACTGCCTATATGCCTTCTCCCTGCCATTATCAGTGTGTGTTCACTACAGTTTCCAAAGCTCGTGAGCACCCTATTTTGAACATACAAACACTGCATGGGTCCAATCCCACTGACAGGCAGAAATAATTCACTAAATGTACCAATGGAACTACAAACAAATCAGCTAAAAGTATGGACTTATGCCTCTGTTCATCCTGAAAGGTGCTGGCGCACCCTTTTTCTTCAAACACAAGAAAATGCTTACATATTTCAAAGGAAGGAACACTAAGGTCGTGATATCAAGATGCTGTAAATTTTTACTCTTGGATTAAAAGCATTAAGAAGTCCAGAATTATACTCTAGGGTCATTCAGGCAGATCACTGCACCAGACATGAAGATTACTAATTTAAAATAGAGATTAAACACCTCTACTTTTCAGTTACCAACAAAAATCAAGATAAAAAAGCCTGACAACATCTTCTAATTTATTATTGAGCTAAACCAGAATGGAGAAAGGGCAATCACTCCACCCTTAAATATGGAAATTTTCTAGTAGATAAGCCAACATTTCTTTTTCCTACCTGTTTTCCAGACGAAGTGATGACCTCTCCTGGCTTCCAGATCAACTGTTTGTAACATTAAGAAAACAAACAAAAGGAAGGACTTCCCCCGGCTCTGCCATGCCCAATGAGGAGAAACCCAGTTCTGTTGTAGAAGCATAATTCAGATAATTCAGTCTCTTGTCTTCTTTGGCCCTAGAATTAACAAAAAGGAACAGCTTGCTAAAAGGCTTAAAACACCAAGGCAGTGGGGGCTCAGCCTAAGACTAACCTGGTGGTCACTCAGCATTTCATAGTCCCCATGTGCCAGATTCATTGAGTGTAAGTCTGTTACAGAGGCTTCTTTTGAAGAGAAAGAGAAGGGAAAAAAAAAAAAAAAGGAGGAGGAGAGAGAGGAGAGCCAGCTCCCAGAGGACCTGCAATCCCATCCTACAAAGCCAGCCATCGTAAATGCTTTTAGCAGTTTCTGAAGAAGAAACCTACCAGTGCACACAAATGGCAAGGGATCTGGTAACAGTGTTCCAGATGTGTCCCTTCTTCAACGTATCTCCAGAACAGACATCATCATGCTACAGGCAGAGTACACCAATACAAATCTCTGACAAGTGAAATACCAGACCTGAAATACCTTAGCTCCATACCATGTGTGAACATGAGACACAGAAGAACAACATGAGAAATGCAGCAGGAAAAGCAGGGAAGCAGGGGGATGCTTACAATGAATCAGGCTGAAAGGGCAAATTAGGCATTACTCAGACATTTCTCTGGAATTCAGGACTCGCATTCAAGTGCCTCAACTTTTAGCTCTGGATCAGCAGCTAGTTACTCCAGAGAGGTCTCTCTCCCTAAGGGATTTTAATTAAGCTCTCCAACACTTCAGCTGAATACCAGAGCCACATTGCGATAGAGACAGGAAAGGATCAAGTCCTGCTGCTGGAGCCGTTTTACACAGCAAAACTCATTAATCACTGTGCAGCACCAGAAGTCTCTCTGGGTCTCCCAACTTCTAAATTCCTGATTCAGTGAACATACCACTGAGAAGTTTCAAAATAAGAGAGACTTAAGAAAGGCAAACAACAAAATTGAATTTTAAAACTTCCAATTCAGCCCAGTAATTCAAACCTGTTTCTCTCATCCCAGATGATCAACCAGTCACATATTTGGGCAGATTTTACGTGAGTTTCAAGCCATTTAACATTTTTCCGTATTCAAGCAAGAACAGTGAAGTGTCAAACAATGTTCGTGGTGTGTGCCACATCAAACAAAAGCTGGTTTCTGATGTAAATGTACGCATTAACTTTTTCTGGAGTAATAGCTTTTGTATTTATACCTTGTTTAAATTCTCAACACAGTTCTACTTATTAGTGATTAATACCACTTTTTTAGGTTCAAAATGTCACATCTGTGTTAGCGTCAGGAGAGCGATAACACCTGTGTTTAAGATTTGTCTTCACTGGCATAATCTAGGTGATTTTCATTAAAATTATCAGTTATTAGAGGTTTAGTCCAGAAAATTCTATTACATTCCCAACCTTATGAAAAGCAACATTGTCATAATACATAATACACAGCATCATCCTTGATAAGAAAGTGAAGATAAATCTGAAAATAGTATCTATTGACTATACAGCCAAACTTTTAATTTCAAGCTGTATTTGAATTACTTTGAAGCAGTTTCTATCATGATAAATTCATGCAACTACACTTAATCAGATATTGACTAACTACAGTGGAAGACACAATGTTATATCTGTTATCTACTATAGTTCGTTCTTGCATTTCAGATGAAAAGCGTTTCAGGAAGACCTGAAAAAGCATCGAGCTGACCCAATACAGTAATGCAGGCAAGGGACAAGATTTATGGCTTTGCTTGTGTCTTCCAGGTTAATTTAATTCAAAATTCACATTTAATTTAGAATGCGACCCACTGAGGCCCAACACCAGGAAAACGGAACACAGACCACACATGGCCTTATAAGAAGCAGAAGGGAAACACAAAAATCTTGAGTATCCTTCAGTAAGGATGCAACAAAGAAATCCTCACAGTGGGGGGAAGGAAGGCTCTTGAATACCCTGAAATTAAGGGGGATTTGCCCATCTAGGTGGCTGCTCACCTCACACAGAAGAGCTGAGGAGGAGCAACTCGTCCAGTGTCTTCAGCATTGCAGTTACCATCTATGGACAGTCAGAGAACAAGAGTCACCAACTTTCTGTCAAGGGAAAGAAAATGAATTAGTATCATTGGCTCCAACACTGTTCACACCCAAAAATGTGAAACAAGAAAAGAAATTATACAGCTGCTCAGACTGAATTGCTGGAGATGAGACAGCACGCCCAGCCCTGTGTAGACAACACTCATCTGAATGGCAAGACAGCCCTCCAGGGCCAGAAGAATGCCATAAAAAACAACACATCTTAACAGGTGAAGGCATGAAATGGACAAATGCAAGGAAACTTCTGATATCAGCTAATAAAAATGCTGGGAATTTTAATGAAGCACCAGTAGAGCTCAGGAACTGCTTTCTCCATACAATCCCTTCATCTCAGCATTCAAAGGGTCAGTAAACAGCAGTAAATCCCTGGAAATAGCAGCCTCCTTCCCAAAACAAGGGGTTTCACATATGTTCATTCTTTGGGCAGAACTACAAAGATAACTGGCTGCTGCTCCCCATGGAACAAGAACTGAGATTACATTAAGCAAGAAAAAAAATAGAAATAAATTAAGACACCATGACACTGATTCTAATCTCCCTCACCCCAGCAGAGCTCAATAGAGTCCACTGATTTACACCCCAGCAAAGCACAATAAAGATTTGTCTGTATATCTAGGTTTGTGTAACACAATTTGGAACAGTAGCTGTTCTGTCCTGATACGATAAAAAATTATTGCACAGGCAACATATGCTATCTACAGAAACATGAATAAATTACATTATGAAGGCCACCAACACTCCGCATCAAATTTAGTTACAGTATATCTCAGCTCCCAAATGTGTCAGCATGGCTAGCTGTAAACTGGCAAATACAGAGAAAAACGGAGGAAAAAAAATATTTTTTTTTTAATTGACTTCACCAAGATTAGTTATTATTAAATTCATGTGATTGCTTAAATACATTTAAACATATTTGCTTTGCTCTGAAAAATACCTTCTTTTCCAGAACTGATTATCTGGATTTATTCAACGTCCTTTACAATAGAGGCCAAGTCAACTAATACTCTGCACTAATGGATTCTCATGAAATTAAATAACCAAGGTGCTGCTTTTTGTGTATTTCAAGTATTAGCCACAAGCATCCTTTTAATTTTGTTTGGTTTGTTTGAGTCTTGTTCAGAAAAACAAGGCTATTGTACTGGTTGGGGATATACAAGCCAAGTCTTGAAAAAGCCAGGTGCAAGTCTTCTAATGATACTAACAATGAGTTTACATTACCTAACCCACAGGTACTTCTCTTCATGAGAGGATTGAACAAAACTAGTTTTGAACAGAGACTTAACTTCAAATCTCACATTTCTGCTGAAAATAAACAGATCACACACAGATCATTAGGGGTTGGATGAGAATTCCAGAAGTCACTGTGTCCAACTCTCCTGCTTGAGCAGGATGGTAAAACCTAAGACAGGTTAAGCAGAAATGCATCCTGACTGGTCTTAAAAGTCTTCAGACAAGTAGATTCCACAGTCTCCCCAGGCAGCCTGTTCCAGTGCTCTGTAACCCATACAGAAAAGAAATTTTCTCTCATACTGAGATGGAATTTCCTGTGCTCCAACTTACACCCATTGCCCCTTGTCCTATCACAGGGCGTGAGTGAAAAGACATCGTCTCTTTCTTCTTGACACCCAGGACATTACATTTCTAGACAGTGATTAAGTCCCCACGTAACCTCCTCTTCAAGCTGAAAAGTCCCAGATCTCTCAGTCTCTCCTCATAAGGCAACTGCTCCATCCCCTAATCATCCTCGTGGCTTCCCAGACCTGGACTTTCCAAGGGCTGGTCTTAGGAGTAAAAACTGAAGCAAAGAAGTTATTTAGCACTTCTCCCATGAACAAATCCCTTCTTCCACAAACAGCAAATCTTACCCAAGATTTCATTTAGAATCTCCTTGGTCATCCACACATGTCTCCTAAGCCTGTCTGCCCAATTTTTTCCATAATGGAATAGATTTGGGGGGGCTTGGAGGAAGTGATATTTAAAAATTAACCAACTTTCATGAACTCCTTTACCCTCCAACATTATATAGCCCATGGGATTCCTGCAAGTAAATTCCTGAAAAGTGGAAAACCAGCTCTGCAAAAGTCAAGGGTTATAGTCCTACTTACTGCTTTACCTTTGCTTTGCAGAATACTAAACTCCACCATGTCATGACCACTATCACCAAGACCACCTTAGTATCCCCAATCAGTCCTTTGTTCATTAATAAGAGGTCCAGCAGTACACCCCTTCTTGTTGGTTCCTCTACAACCTGTATCAAGAAGTTATCATCGATGCACTGCAAAAACCTGTTGGACTGAACGGGCCCAGCTCTGTGGGCTTTCCAACAAATATCAGGGTGATTAAAGTCACCCACAAGTACCAATTACTGTGATCTAGAGGCCACCCTCAAATGCCTATAGAAGGCTTCACCCATCTTCCTCCTGATTTGGTGGTCTGTAATAGATGCCCACAACAATATCACCCCCTTTCACATGTCCACTAATTCTCAACCACAAACTCTCAACCTGCTCTAACTGTAGCCACACCCTTCCCCCCCCTACCCCCGGAAAATGTGGCATCCAAGTACAGCAGTGTCAACAAAGCATCCAAATTTTAATTTCATTTTGAACATCAACAAAACAAGCAGCAGCCAAATCCTGCTCTAACTGCCACTTAGAAAAGCTCTGAGAAGCTTTTCCCATTCCCTAGCCATTGCTGAGCAGATGTTTCCAAGAGACAAGAGCTGGGCTAGCCTAAGATACATTAAAGTCACAAAAACTACCCAACACTGAAAGATAGTCCAACTTTGATTCTGCAGCTCTACAGGTATTGCACTGGTATTGTAACCAGCTGCTCTTTCTGCAGCTTTACACAGGACAAATAGTTTCTGTGGTTGTTCTGCACTATTTCTGTCATTTAGAAAAGGTCCATCTGGCTTTTCTCCAGCACAGAATCATATTGTATTTATTACTGAACTTAAAAAGAAGATCAACTTCCAATGGCTCTATATTTGCAACACGATTTCAGGCTTGTCATACATCAATCAAACTCCTCCTGAGTTCATCCAGAGTTGTGACCTTCCTTGTCACAGGTAAATCTGACCTAGTTTTCCACATGAGAAGGGGAGGCTTACAAGGACACCTGGGTAGCTCTCTCCATTTCAAATACACCATGCAATTACAACAATACCAAACACTTCTAATAGCAACAACAAAAAAAGCAATTGCAGATCATATGCACGGCTACAGATCGTTTGGCAGGTGTCTAGCACAAAGATAAGCACCATTAATCACGAATAAATTTTCTTAATACAAACGTAAGCAGTAATTATGCAACTGTGTGCCTAATATATACAGCACAAACCCATTGCTTGTGATATTCCAGGATAATCTGGATGTTTATAGCATACTCAGATACCAGTAAAATCCTCCTTGCCTTCTAAGAAAGCTGTTAACTAGAAAAAGATAATTCTACTGTGTGCTAAAGGAGCAGAATGCCATTCCTGTTACAGACCATCCCTTGGGGAGATAATTCCAACAAACTAGTAATGCTAGTGCTACAGATATTGAGTTTGGTAAAACAAAAGTGTTTGCACAGTCACATACCTCAAACTAGGTAAAGACCTTCACCTGTAAGTATGTGCCCAGGTACAGGTGTATGTGCATATGGCCCTGGTTTTTATTTAGTGATGAACACTACCGCACTGAATGAGAACAAACACATTCTTCCACTTACACATCTGAAGGGTCTTCTGGTTAAAGTAGGGGCAACCTAAATTCATTCCCCTACCGTGTCAGAAGCCTCCTATGCAAAATGTCACTTAAGGTCATTCTCGACATTAACTCCTGATTCTGGAAGTGCTCCCCTTAATTTCAGCAGAGCGACTCTGGATACGTGAGAATGGTAGCTGGATCTTCTATACCTGTACTTCTTCATCTTTAAACCTTAATTAGAGAATATTTACTCACCTTCCAGAAGCGTTTCAAAACATCCTGGATAAAAATCATGTGAGTGAATGAGCTATATTTATATATCAGGTTGACAACTGCCTGGCAGTATTTTTGTCTTAACTGGTCACTCATCAGGAATCAAAATATTATCCCGCATAATTCTTTGGTAGTATGGTACAGTAACTGTGCAGGTAAATAATATCTTAAAGAACATCTGGCATTAACACATCTGTATACAGAATGTAACTCCAAACAAACCAGTAAACAGACTAAACTGGCCTCTTTGGGCTAGGAATATGTCTGCATGACCTTCAGATCAACAAAGCATAAATTCACCCTGGTCCACTCTCATTTACAAATCTTAAACACTGAGTTGCTGGGAAGCTCAGTAGGGAGTCATCACCTTTACCAGTTATATTTGAAAGTTCCGGTATTATGGTGATGTCTATATTCAAATAGTAAGAATCTAATAATTATTTAATCTTCCTCTATTCAATCATATTCACTTCTTGTCCCAAAGCTATGGAAGATCCTGGGGATTAAAAGCATGAGGATAAAATTACTGTACAGCCAATTAATTGCTTCTTAACTTACATCAACTTGTTTGGGGTAAGAATCATGAATCCTGTGTTTTCCTGCTTCAGTTCTCGTGCATCCTAAAACATAACAAAAGCAGGTCTGAATTTAGAAGTTTAATTATAAACTTAGCTAAGTGGATTATAATGAAAGATGTTCCAACAAGGGAGCTCAAACTGATGCATTATGACTACATTAAAGAAAACACCAGAGGATAGACTTTCCATCAGTAGAACGACTTTAATTAAAACAGTGCTAGAACAGAACTGTTCTATGAAACAATGCTGCTGATACATCTCCTTCAGTCTAAGTACTTCCAATGGACTCTCTGGGAACACATTTGACTTGCAACAATAAAATTGTATGTGATTTCAGGCTTTTCTGGGGAAACCAGAAGATCAGTTTTATGTAGTTGACACAAAACTTGTTTCATTTGTACGCAAACCTCTACAGCTTCCACTCTTCCAGAAGAGCAGGGCAATTTCACAGACAAGGGTTCAAGAGTTGTGTGAAAGGCACCATCCTGCTACTCCTCAGCTTCAGGATCACACATAACCGTACGGCCCCTAAGCCCATCGAGAGCAGAATGAATGATGCTCAGCAGCAAGGGAGCACCCCCAATATTTCCCTCTACAAAAATCATTTGGTGTAACCCAGTATGCAAGCATTAGCCAAGCCTTGGACTTCTCGGTGGTATTTAGCAACCGTGGACCTTTTTGTGTTGGATCTCAGCACTCAAAATAGGCTAATTTACCTTCACAAATGTTCTTCAAAATATTAACACACTCCTCACAGCAGGAACAAGTACAGAGCAATTAAGATCAAAACACTCAAGATTGTCAATAGGTTTCTCTTGTGAACTCAGGCATTGATTTTTCTTTTTTCAGAGCAAAAGAACATTAGAGGAGTCCAATAACTCTTAGGTAACCTTTTCACACTGCTTGTGCACTTTCACATATTTAATTAAATACAACTCAAACCAAGCACCTGCAAAGTTCCAGACCCCACCTCCGACAGGAGAGTGATGCCAAATGCCCACAGTGCAGCATGAGAACAAAGTGTGCAAAAATACTTCTTCTCACTAGTTGTGAGAAGTTGTGGCTTCCACACCTCCTGAGCCAGGAGATCTTTGTATCTGACGCCCTTTTACACACTTCTATAGGTTCAGGGTGTGATTCCACAAGCCTGGTTCTTTTTTAATGTAGGTTAATATAGTTTATATACACCTACATCTGGCTGCCTCTTCATGGCAGGCTTGCCAGCCAGCACAGAACACAGCCAGAATAAACCCAGTGATGTCTTCACACTATAGCGGGTCATTTCCATAACAAAACGAAAAACTTTACAGCTTTGAGGGGAAAAAATGCTTCCTTTTGTTTATTTTTCAATAGATAGAGAAAAGTTTGAGTCCATTATCAATACAGTGCTCTGCTGTAGCTTTTATCACTGGCACTGGATGAACTAAAGTTCCTTTCAAACTCAGCTATATCCAAGAACTGCTGTCACAGTCTCATAGATCTTGGATTACTGTTAAATTGCAATTAAGCAGACAAAGGGAAAGGGAGCTGGCACTGCTTCCAATGCCATTTCAGTAAAGGCTATTGCAAGTTGTTGTTCAAAGAGGATTACTCTCACTTCACTGTCAAAACATTGCATATAATGCACATTCAGCAGTATAATACCTTCTGAAAGCCAGTATTTGAAATTATTTTCTTTTAAGAGGCAAACCTGGAAATCAGAATTCAGTAGAGAGCAAAGTCCCTACCTCAGCAGCATGACCATTCACATCAAAAACAACAGAAAGCTTCAAAGTCACCATTTACAAGGCAGCATAATTTAAAAAAAGAAAAAATACCTCACAACCTCTGCTGCAGGAGCCACAGCAGATTTTCCTAGCATTCCCATTAAAGTGCTTTCAGTTCACAGAAATTAAATTGCTTTACTGCAGCGATTTTCTTCTGCATTCTGATATTACTTTATATTACTTGACATTAATACAGCATCGCAAGCTGTAGGTCAGATTTTTTTTTTTCCTCTCTCCTCGCTGGCACTTGGCCACCACGCAGAGTTTATCAATCTTAAACACAAGGTCAAAATAATACAATCAAGAACTACAAAACATATGAGCTCAGCAAAGACTTAGTCTCTCTGCTTAGCAGGGGAAGGACCATCTGCTTCCTTGCCACAGGACTGGTGCATCTGAAGCTGATCTCCAATTTAAATTGTTATATTCTGCACTTCTATGAAACAATCAGAGCAACTGCACACACACAAGCATCCGACCAAACTGGTTACCTACTGATAGGCTGGAAACTGTTAGTTTTAACTTGTTAGTAAGCTCTGGAGAGACTATGTGAGGTTTAGTTTTTAACCCCTACCTACCCACTGGTGATTATGGCTGAAACAACCTCCTTTATCTACACACAAATATGCAGAGACCAACATCAATGCTTCTGGAATGGAGAGTTTTCCTTCTGCTGTAACACTCACACTAAGAGTCCTTTCTTTTCCACAATACTCCTATTTGTACGTAGTCATTACTGCTTTGCCATTCACACTGCCTAGCTCTAGTCGGTACCCAAATGAGCTAGCGTGAAGACACACACACATCCACAAGATAAATTCCATTTCAAAAAACTAATTTCCAAAGTGCTGAAATAAACATTTATTCCAGCGCAGCCTCTGTCATCGGCTGTTTATTTCAGTGCACCAAAGTACAAACTCACAGGAAAGGAGAAAACACGGAGCACCGCGCAAACGCTGCACCACTCCAAACCCACACAGGCTCATGTTGGAGCATGAACACCAACAATGTAGTTCTTAATTTACTATCAAACATCACCAGTGAAGTCTTGTGATGAACCATACAATCATCAAGGCTGTAAAAGACCTTCAAGATCATCAAGTCCAACTGTCCACTATACATCCCCTAACCACTAAATTATCTCCTGAAACACCACGTCTACCTGGGTTTTTTTTTTTAACGTTTCCAGAGACAGTGCCTTCACCATCTCCCTGAGCAGCCTGTTCCATCACTCTTTCCGTGAGGAAATTTTTCCTAATATCCAATCAGAAATCTCCTGCAAGCAGGGCTTCATCATTTCTACAGAATAAAATCTCGTGTAAGCCACATCCCATATAGAAATCACACTTTAATTGCAGCTACAGTTGTCAAAATAGATTAATCAAATATACTTTGTGATGCCCTGGTATTGATTCATTCATGTTTCCTTCCATTCACTTGGCAACGCATGTCCCAGTCATCGATGTCAATTGGCCCAGGCAGACAGTGTAATAAAACGATAAGAAAAAATGGTATTATTTTTAAAAAAACACATAAATAAAGACACTGTGAAGGCTCAGCATGTTCACTGGGAGATTGGATTTGATGACCTTTAAATGTCCCTTCCAACCCAAAGCATTCTCTGCTTCTATGGAGGAAAAGAGTGACACTGGGAAAAATAAATTCTAGGAATTACTTCTGAACACTCGCACACAGATGCCAGTGTGCACATGCTGCTCTCTGAACCCAGCTTCTGTCAGCTGCCATAGAGACTTACTCCAAACCACCAGGACTAAGAGTGTAACGGCTTGTACCAGTGGCTTATAGGTGGAATTTATTTTCAGAAATGCACAACCTACAACTCATAACCAACCTTCCTCACAAGACTGTGCAAAGGTCTTCAGGGATGGCCTCACAAACCCCATCTCTCCCCACAGTAGTAGTACTACCCATGAAAAATGTGCCTCCACAGAAGATGCACACAGCAGCTGAGATCTCACATCACTCATCGTGTCACTCTTCCCTCTAGGGTGTTAGAAACAGCAGGCATGTGCTCCAGCTCAGAATCTGGTGTAAGGACACACGCCTGAAACTCCAGCACGCCCAGCACTTTGCAGGAGCTGCAGAACCAGGTGCAGGAATACATTTTTCATATCAAATGAAAATTTTTCATTAATGACATCTGCATGTTTCTTTCAAAGTGATTTCACTCCAGGATTAGCTATGCATGACAACAAACACACCAAATTGCCACTAGGGCAGGTAGAAAGGATGAGACTGCCTTTAAAGCAGCTGGAACTACCAGCTGAGTAAAGCTCTACCTCTATTTTAAAATAATCTTGTCATTGATACTTTTCCAAACCCATTTCTTTTCCCCTGTAGCTGGTTGTAGTCACATCACTGTATTTTATCACACTGGCAAGTCTAATCTCTTTAGGGTGAGAAATACATTTGTCCTGAACACAATATAATGAGATTCACACGGGGTCCCTGGCACTATTGCAGTATTGATACAAAAAGATAATCATAATGATATCAACTGATAAAAGCCCTCGGTATAATATTATTTAAGCAAGGTCAATTGCCCATGCAGGTTGTTCTATCAGAGTTCATGTTACATCACTGGTCCTATGATCCTGACCTTCCCTGCTGTCAGCCCCATTACAGTTCAATTAACAGAGGAGTCCTGCAGTGGCTTGATGAGCATCTGCTGCCTCTACCCGGCAGTAATTCAATAAGGATACGCCATAGGAAGAGATAATGAGAAGTCAGCCCAGTTGTTCCATCTCCCCCCAGGAGAGCAGAGGAGTTTTGGTTTATGGGAAAGAGCGTGACCTATGAAAATTATCAGTTAATTTCATATTTTAGAGTGTCGACATCCTACTGAAAGTGTTCTCTTGATTCTCCGATGGTACAGCCCACAATGATCCAAAATGGGTTTTCATGGTAAGTCCGTGATTAACAACCCTTCCCATGATGAAAGGCTATCTCTCTCGGAAGATTCCATTGCCAGGGAAGGAACAGTTTCTACTCCTTCATTCAGTACGAGGTCCAAATTAAAAAATTAAACATCTGAGTGTGGAAAACTGGCCAAAACTACTACCAAAGTAATTCAGACAGAATGAAATTCTCATGTACATCAAACCTGGGTGACACACTTTCACAGAACCAAGATCTCCCAGGTTCTGCACTGCACATGCCTGGGAGAGAAAACTCTCCCTGCACCACAGATCAGTCATCAACGTTACCAAAATTATCAAGTGAAGTGACCACCACTTCCTCACTAGTGCCTCAATTTCTTCTGCATCTCTCCTGCACAGAATCCCACCTTAACTCTCATCTGTCTTGTCCAACACTCCTGCTGCTTTAGGAACACCTATTCTGTCACTACGGACCCAAAGCCACCTACAGTCCTTCTCCACCACTGGCTGACACAGTGATTCTTTCTGGGATGTGGCTCTGTACTGTCTCCTGCAGAGCTCTCTCTTCCTCTTGCAATGGATCAAACAACACTGAAAATGCTGAACTTCTCTGACTTCGCTTCTGAAATCTCCAGTTTCTTCCACTATTTCCCAAGAGTACTGAAGATAACTACATTGTTCTTCCTACACAAATTCCATCGATGCTCAAACTTTGACAAACTCCTCCATTCACCCAGTTTCCTTTTGCTCACTGCTCTTAAACCCTCATGAGTTTTGCAGTTTTATTTCAACAATCTTATTCACTGAAAGAGGCATTTTCAACTTGACATCAAAACCAATTTTCTATTTTACATCTCCTTATCATTAAAGTGGAACAGGCTGCCCAAGGGGGTTGTGGAGTCTCCTTCTCTGGAGACATTTAAAACCCGCCTGGATATGTTCCTGTGCAACTTGGTCTAGGTAATCCTGCTGTGGCAGGAGATTGGACTAGACGATCTTTCGAGGTTCTTTCCAATCCCTGATGTTCTGTGATTCTGTGAAAGTGCAGATAAAATGAAGAATAGGACAGGCATGAAAGGAGAAAAACAAAATACATGTTTCTTTCCCATGCTCTGTTTCTGTAAGTGGCCAGTGAACTACAATGAATTCAGATAACTGTACAGTCCGGTGCCTCCACATTCATGGCTTAGTTTCTCTCAACACCAGCTTCACTTAAGACACATCCTTTTCCATCACACATCTGCATTGCACTGAGAACTGTTTACCTGCTCTGACCATGCTTTTCTAAGGGTAAAGTTATCCAGGCCTGCTCATTCCTCATACACAAGACAATCCAGGTTGGCAGATCCCCATCTCAAGAGGTCTCTAGTCCAACCTTCTGCTCAAACTAGAATCAGATAGCGATGAATCACACAAGATACCCTGCACTGTACAAACTTGTTTATTTTGCTTCCACTTCCCTCCAGAAAGCTTAGTCTACCAACCTCACATCATCTGGCATCAGACTGGACTAGATGATCTTTCGAGGTCCCCTCCAATCCCTAATGATTCTATGATCTCAAGTTGTGGTTCACCTCCTGTAAGTCCTACAACCAGGCACCTTTCTCCCATTTCAACATAATTCTGTTCCCATTATTCAGTTCTGCCATGTATTTTCATCAGCTACTGCATATCTACTCCTGACTACCTTTTCCTTAATCCTCAAACTTCTTCCATCCTCTGCCTCTAATTCCTTCCCGTACTAAACCAGATTATTTCTCCCAAAAGATAACAAATACAATTTATGACCCTTACCACCTGTTTGCAGATTGGTTTCTTATCCTTCTTCTCACCCTACAACATTTTGTTCCTTCTCCTAACCAGCCCTTTTTTCTCTTGCATCTCCCCTCTCCTGTTTTCTAATTCCCCGGGGTCATTTTCACATCTCCCACAATTTCTCCTCTATTGTTTTGGGTTGGGTTTTTGTTTTGGGTTTTCACCAGGTCTTTGTGGGGTTTTTTTCTGGTAAAGCTTAGATAGAAAACTCTAATGACACACTGTATAACATCCAAAACAGGATGCTATAAAAATTCTAGAGTCACAAATACTCAGCATTTAAGAAGTGCCAAATTCAGAAGACCTCGCAGGAATGTATTAAGACAGTCAGGTTTCATGATTACATCTATTTTTACCATTTTACTAAAGTCTGTATTAAAAAAGCAATTTCAATCTGTCTTTGACTTCTTTTGCTTTTATCTATTCATTGCACTCTCTTAATGCCTTACTCATAGTCCTCTCTGAAACTAGCAGAAAGTACCTGTAAATACCCAGCAAATGCAATTACAGAAAATGGTACTTACTTTGCCCTTAATAGCGATGTGTGCCATCAAAAAATCCCCAGTTTCTGTTCAACTAGACTAGGTTTGATAACTTACAGTTTCATGAACACACTATGGACTAGTTTCCATCTAGTTAAAGAAAGAATAGACAGTCTACACTCGAATGCTACAAAGCGATAGAACTATTGAGTGAGTCCAGAGGAGGCCACAAAGATGATGCAAGGGGTGGAGTGTCTGAGGATCGGCTGAGGGAGCTGGAGTTGTCCAGCCTAGAGAAGATAAGATTCTGGAGGAACCCTATAGCTTCCACTACCTGAGAAGGCTGGAGAGGGACTTTTCACAAGGGGGTGTAGCAACAGGAAAAGGGGAAATGGTTTTAAACTGAAGGAGAGTAGATTTAGATTAGATCTTAGGAAGAAGTTCTTCAATACGAGGGTGGAGAAACTTAGGAATTGATCACCCAGAGAGGCTGTGGATGCCCTTTCTCTGTTCAAGGCTGGGCTGGATTAGGCCTTCAGCAAGCAAATAGAGTTAAGAGGTCCTCAACTGCCCACATCAGGGAGGGTGGAACTAGATGATCTCTGGGGTCCCTTTCCCATCTAAGCCGTTCTGTGATTCAGTGACTCTGTAAAAGCATACACAGACAGATGCTCACCAGACTTTCACCTTCATTTTCAATACGCTTCAGAATTTAAATAAAAACTGAGTCAACCTTCAGGAGAAATAGGTGCTGGCAGAAGCTCTCTTTGTGGATTTACACCCAGAGAGATTAACTGCTTCTGCAGCGAAATGACTACACTTTAAACTAAATAAAATCTCTGTTGATAGCTTCCCGAGCCTGATACAGTCCTTCTCCCTGAAAGTATTTGGGACTGCTCCTGTAAACACTTTCAGTATTAAAATCTGCATCCATTTGCAGGCTTGTATTCCACATTATTTGAACTATTTTATCGTCCTCTATCATTTTCTTCCTTCAGAGAGACAGGAATCTAAACTACATACAGGACATGATAGCAGCAGTAATCCAATACAGTTGACTGCAGAAACAAATCTAAAATAAAATTATACTTTAAATGGCAGAAGTAAATATATTACAAGTCATGGGCACTTCTTTAAACACTGGTCTCGCTGACAACTCTCGACCAAGGCAGCAAAGAGCTGGGTCATAATTTTGCGTATATTATTTTTTTTTCCTTATGTGGTAAAACTAGCAGGGAATTGGGTTACTACTGAAGTTAGAACTCCATTTCCCATTTAATTTTTCTTCAGTACATGAGTCTTTTTTTAAATAACTGCAATTGCTTTGAGTTATACAAAAAGATTGATCTGCAGAAAGTGGAAAATGTCTCCTGTCCTACTTTCGAGATAGGGATTTTGTCATGCCAGCAATTGTTTCGTAGGATATCATTTCATCTCTAAGATAAAGGAAAAACAGAGAATCTCTTTGTCCTGTGGGAAGAATTTCCCCTGACTTACAGGAAATCTTGCTGCAAATCTAAATACACTATGGGCCCTGATTTTCTTCTGTCTGTAACTTTACCTGCTAGACAACATTAGCAGCCATTTGGACACTTGGACTCAGTGTTTACGAAGCTAAAAGGAGCTTGGCATTCTCTTGCCAAAGACCTCCACAAACTGCAGTTCAGCAAAATAGGACAATCTTCTTACCATGCATAAAAGCTCAATTAAATCATCATTTGAATGTAATCCTATTTGGTAGCTCTCACATTTTCTGTTCTGATACTAGAAATGTCTTAAAAAAACAAGGAAGCAAAAATACAGAGGCAGAAGGGAAGGAGGCAGGAAAATGCAGCTTCTGTTTTAGTTATGATGGGGATGGGGGGGACCAAACCCAAAGAACCCAAAGCCCAGAAGCATGGAAACAGCTTACAGCAGAACATAAAACCCAGTTTTTCTGGACCAAATCCATTCTGACAAACACTACATGAATTGTGAATTGGTCAAGACTGCTCTAACCAAAGACTTCCAAGCCATTTGAAAATGTTTGCCTGCTTCTAATTGCAATAGGGTAAACACCTTGCCAAAGAAATCAATGATTATTGAGACATTCAAAAACCCACACAAGAGGTCTATAGGAACACCCCTCAAACACACATCGTTCTTTATACATGAGCGACTAATCTCCCAAAGTACTATGTAAATTAGCTGAGCTTAAGAGTTCCATTTAAAATTATCCTCAATATCCATTACAAAAGAAAGGCGCCTACCCACTGGTAAATTAGCAATTGTAATAAGGGACTGGGAAAGCTAAGGGTAAATTGATTATGGTTTACCTAATTTTCTCTTTATTTTAATCCAAAACTCTCCAAATTGCAAGAAATAAAAGTACAGGCAGAAGGCTGAGGAAAATGCTTGGCTGACACGTAAAACATCTAAAAATAGTGTTTCAGTGTATTTTTCCATACACTGAAAGGAGCAGTGAATATCACCTATATAAATCTACTCCTAGCAGAGGTTTTCAGCAACATCCAAGACTAGAGAATCAATTGCATATTTGTATTTTAGAATAATCAATAAGAAACGGCAGAAGTCAAACTTAGACAATGCAGTGTTTAGCAGGAAGATGCAGCCATAGAGTCACCTCATACAAAATATACAGAGATGTTATTACAAGCCATACATATTTAATCTTATGGACTTTATTTGGGAAGAGGGTAGAAAGCTCTTTTTAGACTATCATTTGAACAGTTTTGTTAGTGCTGTCAAGACATTGCCCAGGCTATCTAGAATAAATGACTAATCCAGTTGCTCCTGAACTCTCCATGGCCATAGATGGCACCTGCTCACACAAAAGGGAGTGAAGATCACTGTGAAGTGCAAACACCTTCAGCAGATGAAAAGCTGTACTGAAATATAGATGCATACCCTATCTTAAGATGAAGCAGCTGTCAGTATGAGTGAAAAAGGTAGGTTCTTAACTACACTAGACCATAGAGAAAAAGCTGTAGACTCCTTTGCCTAGATCACTTGCAGTGAAGGTTGTCTCACCAAAGCCATGAGGGCTCTTCAAACTCCAATCTCTGTTGTCAGTATTCCCTGAAGTGGCTCCCATTTTCATCACCTCATAGTCTCTGGACCTCACGGGAATAAGTGACAGATGTTACATCTCCCGTGAGACCAGAGATGACAGCATACTCAGGATGGGCCACTGATGGCCCACTCAGAAGTGTCTCTTGCCTGCTAGCAAGATCAGTACTTGGGGCATCAACTGGAAAAAAAAAAATCATTTAAACCATGACAGAACATTACACAGGTATTAACTGACTCTTACACCAAGAAAAGGGAAAAAAGATGTTTTCTGCTTCTCTAGTTCTGGGTTGGCCAATTATTATCAGATATTTGAATGATAACCCTGATAAACGACCGCACCTCTAACTGAATTTATATCAGCAACAGAATTAGGTTGAGCAAAACCATCTTATTCTAATGCCAGTTAGTCTTCTAGCTAACCAAAGCAGTACTGCATTCAGCCAGCAACTTTTCTAAACAAACTCCACTGCAAACCAGTGCTCTGAAAAGGGCTACAAGACCCAAATTACCACACAGCCACAAGGGTGAACATTAGATGAAATATAAGCAAGGACCTGTCAAAAGAAGACGCAGCCAATTATTTAAAGAAAGTGCCTATCCACAAAACTCACCACAGAGAGTCTATGTAACACGGAATCACATCCAGGGAGACACAGGATATACCTGCTTAAATAAGAAGGGATAATGTTTAGAAACCACTGAGCTAAAAATTGAAAAAAAGGAAAACAGACATGTCCTTTATAATTGTAAGAACAGAAGACACCTCACAGGGCATCTCTCAGGTATGCAAGTGCCAGGTAAATAGCCACATACTAGCTCCCGTGAACCTTCTCAACATTTACCTGCATAGTTTTTTATTTCTTGGTGCTCTCACACATGACAGACATGCCATGCACACCACTGCAAAGGAGTGAACCTTTAACATTACCGGCAATTTTGCACAGAACAAAGGCTTTCATTTTAGTGACATTTCAATGGATGCTTTATAGCACCCCAAATGACATATAGACACTGAAATACAGGAAGAACACTGTTAATTTTCCTCACTCTATGTATTTGTGGTATTAAATATCATTGTTTATTAATGCAAAACAACCTGTAGAGGGAAATAAGTCAAAATTACTGGCTTCTCCTTTCTTCTCCACCCGTGAGCTGACAGCTTTTTTCTTACACATACCGTTTCTCATCAGAGAAGAATCAGGAGTTGCTCTCAGAGCTAAAAATAAACATATTATTCTAAGAACACAGGTTCATTAGGATTGAATTTACTGTACAGCAGTGTATTTCTCTCTGCTTTTGTACATCTATGATTTTTCTAAGCACACCCTCACCCACATGGGTACCTTAACATATCTTCAAACAAACCCACCAGAAGCCAGTTAGCGTGTTTCCATTTCAACACACAGAAGTTTCTGCAAATTCAAAGTCTTTTCAAAAATTGATTGCTACTGTTTTGTTTATTTCTGAGCAAATGAACAGATACCTGTTTTCCTGCAAACTTTCTAGGTGTAGTGTTCTCTAATAAGCACTGACACCGTTTAAGTAGGTCACTATGCAAACCCAGTCCAATTTCCTGCATTAAAGAACGTAACAAACCCACCTGAAAATATCTGCATCCAGATTGTAACCTCTACTTAAGCTACGGTATGTACTTTAAAAACAGGTATGACCTTGCTTTGAAAGTGCCAAGAGTTGGGGGAAAAAAGTTTATGTTTACATCAGTTCTTAGAAACCATTTAAAGCTGTAAGTTTGACTCTGAAATTACTAAACCAAAAATGTGTGCAAGCAGTGAATGCTGTCCCATTCCTACCTTGCCATTCCAATACAGCAGCACAAGTCTGACTGCTGGAAAAAAAAAAATCACTATAAAAACCCAAAAATCACTGTAACCTTTTTAGCAACACTGTCAAATATGAGCAATGCTTTCAGGTGCCCCTTGCAGGACCTAGTAAATGGGCTGGGATTGCAGAGAGCAGATGATGAGAATCTCCAGAAGATTTTACAGGCATCCCAGAAAAATGAAAAAGAAATGTATCCAAAATTATTCACGATTATATATACTACTGCAAGTTCTCTGCTGATTGCCTTAGGGGGGGTTAAATCAGCAGCCTGTGAAAAATAAGTGTCCATCAGGCTCACTGTGATTTCCAGACACACTCAAAAAAAAAAGTCTACGCTTATATATAATCCTGACATGTCAAGTGTTATTTGGGGATTTAAAAAGACATTGTAAGTACCTTAATATAAGCTATTATGTATTGTTATAGGATAAGAAAAATATTAAGATAGATTAAAAGTGTTTGAAAAGACCCACAGCTTGTGCAAGGGCCTTAGCTTCTGTAAAGAAGTGACTTCATCCTGAAAGGATTCTGCTCACAATGACTCTACTAGAGGAAAAAGCGGCAGTGTTAATGGAGAAAAACCACATAAAAAGTATGTCTAGGCAAATCTGATGCATACACTTCGTAATTGGTGTAGTATATATAAATTTTTCATTATTACAATGCCTATTCCTTTCCAAATGAAAATCAGTATGAATTAAAAGCTGTCCCTAAATCTTCCATTGAAAGACTGCAATCAACATGATATAAAACCTATATGAAATGAATTTGCCCCATTTGATATGAAGTATTACAATATTCAGAGTAGGGTTAGACTTGATATTAGTAAGAATTTTTTCACAGAAAGGGTGGTCAAGCACTGTAATAGGCTTCCCACGGAGGTGGTTGAGTCACCATCTCTGGATGTGTTTAAAGATTGTTTGGATGAGGTGTTGAGGGACCTGGTTTAGGGGTGAACTTGTAAGGCAGGGTAGATGGTTGGACTCAATGATCCCACGGGTCTTTTCCAAACAGAGTGATTCTGTAATATGGACCTGATTCTGCTGTCACTGGACTCAAATGACATTTCTTGGCAATTTAATCCACTTTAAAAAATCCCCTTGGTTAAAATTATTTTTGATTTCCAGAAGGAAAACTGCATTTCTTGATAAACCCCTGAAGCATAGAATATCTGCAGATAAGCAGTACTATACACAAATGCACTTGTTAATGTACTTAATTAAATGTGTTCATTAATAACATTCCATCTCCCACAGGCTCTCAGAAATATCACACCAAGAAAACATATCTATCTTGAACCGAAGTGCAAGGAAGGAAAAAAATAAATCCAGCACAAAACCTCCATATCTGAAACTGCAATTTCCTTCTGATTCTGAAATAATTTAAGAATCTCTAGGAAACTGAAGGTTTTTCCAGGAACTGCAGCAGCATAGAGCAATGAGTGGACGTGTGCAATAAATGTTGTCTATCTCACAACCGCATGCAGTTACCTTGCAGGAAATGAGCAACAACCCCTACCACAAAGACCAGTTTACATTTCACAGAATCACAGAATTATTCAGGTTGGAAAAGACCCCTGTGATCATCGAGTCCCATCAATCTTACTCTACAAGTTCACTCCTAAACCAGATCCCCCAACACTACACTTAAGCAACTTTTAAACACATCCACCAATGGTGACTCAAACATCACCCTGGGCAGCCCTTTCCAGTGCCTGACCACTCTCTCCATGATGAATTTCTTCCTGTTGTCTAGTCTAAACCTACCCTGTTGAAGCTTGAAGCCCTTCCCTCTGGTTCTGTCAAGAATTACCTGTGAGAGACCAGCACCAACATCTCTACAATATCCTTTCAGATAGTTGTAGAGAGTAATGAGGTCTCCCCTTAGCCTTCTCTTCCTCAAACTAAACAGCTCCAACTCTCTCAATCTCTCCTCAGAAGATTTATTTATTTCTAGACTCTGAATCTCAGCAGTTTTCCATGCCCACACTCAAACCAAGCCTCCCTGTGAGGAAAAAAATCGCAACACATGAAGCATCTTGTCTTCACATTTGCTGTCTTCTAAAACCAAGCTGTTTGGTTGCTCAGCACAACTCCTCACCATTTCAGTGTCTTGAACGGAGAGTGGCCTTTCATACTTCTGAGGTTGGGCTTCTAATGTTCAAAGCACCATTATGAAAATTATCCAATCAGCCACCTCTTCTCCTAGCTAAAATGGTGTGATCTCATTCTACCTTCTCACAAGTAATAAGTGATAGCACAAAAGGAAATGACCTCAAGTTGCACCAGTTCACAGAATCACAGAATCACAGAATCATAACGGATTGGAAGGGACCTCAAAAGATCATCTAGTCCAATCCGCCTGCA
>JAOXOE010000602.1:26946785-26964032 GCA_028565055.1 Phoeniculus purpureus | reverse complement strand
ACCTGATCATAGAAGGAGATCAGGTTGGAGAGGCAGGATCTGCCCTTCCTGAATCCATGTTGACTGGACCTGAGCCCTTGGCCATCCCTCTCCAGCCTTCCTATAGCCTTGGAGCCTTCTATTACCCAGGCTGAACAGCCTGTCTTCATAGTAGAAGTGTTCCGGCTCCCTGATCACCCTTGTGCCCCTTTGTTACACTGTTCTCGTGTTTAATCATGACCATCATGACATTTCCAAAAGTTTTGGAAGCTCAAGTCTCTCTGTTTATAAGCAACCAGGTCACACTGAATGTTAGCTCCTCTTTTGCCCTTACAATATTTACAAAACTCTCCTTCGAGGTTTCTTTAATTATGAATCTAGGAAAAACCATCACGACTATCCAGGCTCAATAACACATAGGAAAAAAAGAAAGATTAATATTTATAATGGCAGTGACTGTCTCTCTTACCTCACACTACAGGAACAGGCTCCACAACAAGCATGCAGTTATAACTGGGAGGGCAGAAAACTGTGTGGCAACACATACACAAATGAGTAAATAAGAGAGGAAGGCTGCGAGCAAGAGGGCATAAAGCTGTCAATACAGCACGGTGAAACTATCTGCAGTTGCATCCCTAAGTGAAGACGGGCTCAGCACCCTCCAGGCACAAATAAAACTTTTCAAGCATATTATGAGAAGAAACAGAGAATCTAGCAGGCAATCAGACTGCAAGATATGTTTTTAAATGTTTTAGTTTTCTACTCTCTTTCCCTTGCACACACCCATACTCACCAGGCACAGTTTGATATGCCCAGTCTTTGCAGGAGTATTTTAGAACTCTACTCAGGAATAAAACGAAGGCAACACCCTCCCTACAGACAGCTCCATCCTTTGGTCCTGTGTTTGGCACCCAAACAAACAGAATGTCCATCACTCCTTTCAAGTAGCCTATTATTATCACCACTGTGGCTCTGGATGCTCACGTAAGGCTGAGAACTGCCTTTAGAGAAAAGCAATGTAAAAACACCAAATAAACCTGTAAGCCCACTGTCTTCCTCAGTCATCTCAGCGTCAAAATCCCTGCTAACATTTTGACAGCTTGCCTGTACGCTGGCAGGTAACACGAGGGCATCCTGGGCAAGTGTGATTTGAGGAGTAAATGGTACAGTAGCATCAAGAGATTATAGGCTTTGGTGAACAGGGTAAACCATTCCTACTCCTCTCTCATCACTGAAGTGGGAGAGCAGTCAGTGACTGGCTTCTGGATGAGAAGGGATAAGACAGGACACTGACCCTGCAAGCCTGACTCCCAGCACTCCATCCCTGAAACACGTTATCTTCATTACACACAGACTTCATAGCAAGGAAGCATCACAAATTTCACTAAATGCTGGATTTAACCCAATTTTTCCATCAGTCAGATTGGGCTAGAGATCAGGGATCAAGGAAAACCCTACTTCTTGAAAGCTGATTTAATCTGACTTTAAAAAACCCACCCATTCTGCTCAGAAGATAATAGAACCTCTTAACCAGATTTGATTGCTTGAGGCCTCAACCAACCTGGCCTTGAACACCTCCAGGTAAGCCACATCCACAACCTTTCCAGGCAATTGATTTCAGAGTCTCTCCACCCTTGCACTGAAGAACTTCCTCCTAAAACCTAGTCTAAACCTACTCTCCTTCAGTTTAAACCCTTGTCCTATTGCTAGGTGCTCTTGTGAAAAGTCCCTCTTCAGACTTCCTGTAGGTTCCCTTCAGGTATAGAAAGGCAGTTGCAAGGTTCCCCTGGAGTCTTTTCTTTCCTAGGCTGAACAACCCCAGCTCCCTCAGGCTATCCTCATAGCAAAGGTGCTCCAGCCCTTGGATTATTTCTGTGGCCTTCTTCTAGACTTGCTCCAACATTTCCACGTCCTTCTTTTGTTGGGGACACCAGTACTCAAGATGGGGTCTCACAAGAGCAGAGTAAAGGGGTACGATGCAGTACTCAAGGTGGGGTCTCACAAGAGCAGAGTAAAGGGGTAGAATCACCTCTCTTGCTCTGCTGGACACACTTCTCTTGATGCATCTATGATGCAGTTGGCCTTCTGGGCTACACAAGTGCTGGCTCATGCTGAACTTCTCATTGGTCAACACCCCAAAGTCTTTCTCTTCAGGGCTTCTGTCAACCCACTCTGCACTCAACTTGTAATTGTGCCTGGGATTGGTTTGGATGGTTTAGAACACTTGGGTATCCTTTACGATGGCTTCTTTCAGGTGCCACAGAGCTGTGAGCAACCACCCTGTGAATAAGGGAGGCAAAAGAGCAAAATGCACTTTCCACTTTCTCCTTTCATGATTTCTTTGATTTCTTTTCAGACTGGATTTACAGCAGGTGACAGCAACAGCAGCACCACAAACAGAGGCTGCAATTCATGGCTCCTCGGCAAAGAAAGAAAGCTTTGAGTTTTGTTATAAGGAGTTTACCACCTGGTGCATGAAGGTACAATTCAACACTCACTTTGATTTACTTTATAGCTCTATTTGCTGTGTTCAGGTTTAATTACTGGCTTGTATTACTGGAGAAGGGGAATGTTCTTGTGTAAGAGCTGCCTGGCAGAGAATTCTCAGAAAACTACTGTACACAACAAAGGGAGGTAATAATCTTTCATTTTCCATGAAAAATACTAGCACAGGATACATCTGAAGTGTGCTTTATGCATTGCCACAGATTTACACGGGGAATATTCAATTCTTCAGAGCTTACAAATTGTCCGCCCAGCACCTTGAAGGTGTGATTTTTATCTTGGATGGTCTCAAAAACCTTTCAGATCTTTTCATTATCTTTACACACACAAGGCTCTGGGGCCAAATGGGATCCACCCAAGGGTACTGAGGGAGGTGGTGGAAGCATTCACCAAGACACTTTTCATCATTTATTTCATGATTTAAGCACAGTTATTCTTCTCGGCCTTGCTGAACACAATAATAAAAGATTTAGTTGAGAAAAATGTTACACTTTTCTATTCAAAGTGTTCTGCTAAGCATCCTGACCAGCTCTAATGGCATGGCTTTAACTGATTGCCTTGTACTTTAATAGTATAATGACTGCAGCTAAACAGCCCAGACATTCACCAGATAATGCTTTTAATGTAGGAAAAAATTAATTCTTTTCCTTCCAAAGCCAGGGTGTAATAATTACGAAAGAGAAGATGAGCATTTGTGTAAATTTATTTGCTAATAAAGGTGATCATTACCCGGTGTACTAGTCTCTCATTTTAATTCTTTAACAAGGTAACAGAGAAGCTACACGGAGAAGTACAGCTCTGAGTGGAAGTTCTGATTCACCTAAAATTAATGACATAAAATCCCTTGAATTGAAGAGCCTAGTTTTCTCCAGCAAATTAATTTTTTCTTATTGTCTTTCCAAGAGGAAGAAGGAGAAGCCACTCCTATGGTGCTGAAGAACACACTCCAGGGTGAGGCACTGAATCAACAGAACTCTTCATTCTGAGTCAGGTCAGTATTAAATTGCATCTGTGTGCTTTACTCAGCTCTGGTGCATTAGCCTCATCCTTCCCAGTGCCCTGTGTACCTGTCTCTTAGGACACAGTTTAATTACTCCTGCCACAGACATCCCTCCTGACTCATGAAAAGGGAACGTCCACTGGACAGGACATGACTACTGCAGCAAAAAGACAAATCCCATCAGGTAAAAGGAATTGAAAGAGCAACTCAATAACAAACCGAGTATCCCTCTTCTCACATTTACCCCTACACCACATATTTTTTAGTATGAAAAGTTATAAAACTACTTTGAAGACTCCAGGTTTGCACATGTGTGCGGAGCCTTGCGTGTTTCTCCATGGCGGTGAAAAGGCTGAGAACGAAGGAAGTGCATTTCAGACTGTTCTGCACTGCTACCTAGAAATTCAGAGAATTTATTTTTTGCCCAAGTGACTGCTGCAAAAATGCTGCATATTTAATGACAATTACCGGCTTGACATCAATATTTCTCCTTGTAGCATTTCAAATTATTCAGTGGAAATAATGAAGCTGTCATCTAAAATACTATACGTATCGTAAAATTTTATGTGCCACTTAAATCTCAGAAAAGAATGACAATAAACTTTGATTAAATACTTGCCTGTAACAGAATAAGATGTCAACAGACAGCAGTAAATTCTACAGAATTCCTATTGACTGTACGCCAGTTTGCTAACGGCAAATGCACTCCGAGAAAGCTGATGCTGACAATATCTTGGCCCAGGCAACTCATCAGCTAACAAAAACGTTACATTTAAATGCAATAACAATCAAACAACAATATGAGAAATTTCTTATCACCATTTTGAATGTCTTTATATCAGCACAACACCATGGGGCTTTTCCCTCATGCTGTACCACCAGCTTCAGAGATACCTTAAAGCATCCCAGGGCTTGCTGCACTCAGTCATCAACAGGAGACAATGTCACACTTCACTGCAATCCCTGGCTCTTGGTTGACTTTTCTTAATGCCAGTCAACAGGTAAGAACATCAGAGAAGAGCCATGTCAGTTTGTCAGGGAAAGCACTGGTGTATGGAATAAATTTAATTGCAGTGGTCCATCACTATTATCAGAGCCCCATGGCAGAGAAGAGGAATGTAACAGCAATGAAGATGAATGGAGGTGGAGATCTAGCACAAAAAAACAGATGAATCAGTGAAGAAGAACAAGCTACTCACAAAGGAAAAGAGGAAATAAATACAAACACAACCCAGATCCTTCCCAGGAAAAAAAAAAAACAAACAACCAAAGAAGAATAAATGAGACAATCATTGAGGATTTGAGTCAAAAGACTCAAGTAAAATGCAGATACATAAACGGGTGTAGCAGATGAATGAAAAAAAATCCACCACATTTTTAAGCACGTAATGCTCAGTGAAGACAAAGGGAATAACAAACAGTTCAGGAGAAGAAGGAAAAAGGACAGCAAGATGAAAAAGAGGGAATAAGAAGAAATGTGAAACAGTATGCCTGGAAATGTTACAAAATCACCCTAAAAGTCTAGCCCAAATCCGCATCACTGGCCACAACCCTGTCCCTTACCTATGCCCAAATGGTCATTACAAAGGTAGCAAGAAAAAGATGATGAAGAGTATGGAAAAAATTATAGAATCATAGAATGGCTGGGGTTGGAAGGGTCCTTAAAGATCATCTAGTTCCAGCCCCCCTGCAGAGGTAGGGACAGTTTCACTAGACCAGGTTACTCAGGGCCCCATCCAGCCTGGCCAGGGATGGGGAAGCCACAACCTCCTTGGGCAACCTGTTCGAGTGCCTCTTCAAGTCTATAACCCTTTCCCCTTGTTCTCTCGCTATGCACCAGTGTCAATCTGGCATCAGTTTTTCTTTCCCATACACCCTCTACTGCAATTTGGACTGCATACTCACAACTGTTGCCCCTGTTTATGCAAATGCAGGTTAGGAAATTGATTGGTGACTCTAAGGAAGCTCCAAGAAAGTGAACACAGGGAGAGGCACATCAGTGAGCAGCTGCCAAGGCTGCACAGAATATCCCAATGAACCCCTATGGGACACTATACAGCTAAACGAGGTTCCCTACATAAGAGATTGGCTCAGATACTTCCTATCCCATACAGAAAAACAAGTAGTCATTTACAGGAATTTGCTACACATTCACCTGCTGGGCTTGGCCATAAAAGCCGAATTAATTCCACCTTGCGGCTGTTTGCACAACACCTCCTGAATTAAGAGAAATTGCTCACATGGCAGCTGAAAGCAAACATAGGTTCTCTGTATTCCCAGAGAAGAGCCCAGAAACTCAGGCTGCTGCTCCTAATAATTAACATAGCACAGCAATCTGAAAACATAAAGTGTAAGAACAAAACATGATCCATATGAGTGTTCTGGGGTTTTCCCCTCACTCTCTTTACCCTTCTTTCTGCTTTTCTCCATTATCCCTCCTCGTTGGAAATGAGGGGAATCTACACAGGTGGGTTGATCAAGACTGATTGCAATTAAGATTTATTGTTGAAATTGGTGCCGTCGTCTAATTGAAACAGGTGTCGCTCTATTGCCTTCACTCTTCTGCTTTGTTCCAAATGCTAATCAAAAGCAAATATTGTAGAACTCAATTACAGAAATAAGTCAAATGTATTAAAATATTATAGAATCATTTTCAAAACTTTAAGGAAGAAAACAATGATGACCAGACTTGTTTATTCCAATGGTGTTAGGAGTCTGCTTCTACTCAGACACCTGTGCAGTGGGTCAGAACAGTTTTAGTGGAGGAATTCAAGCATTTTAATATAGAATAGGGAAGGCGGCACTTTATTCCCACTGCATCACAGCCATAAATTCTAATCATTCCATTTTTGTAGACTTCAGGTGCCATCTCCACTCTCAAAACTCCCAAAGAAATTACCAGGGACATGCTGCAAAGGGCAAACTACAGTAATTGTGCTCTCACACAGTAAGTGACCCTGAAAAGAAAAGTTGCAAGCGCAACCACGGAAAAGCGCAATAATTTTACACCTACTGGTTTGATTATGATGATTTTCGGTCCGATTACGCTACTCTTAAGAACACCGTTCCTTGCTGGCTTGCTTGTCTCCACCAGCAGGCTATGACTGACTGCTATCCAAGCAATATTCCCAAAAATAAGCTGGCAATCCACCATGTATTGAGGAGTAAGACTCCTTTTTCTCTTCTAGCCCCAGAAATTGCCCTAAGAGTGAGTCTGTATTAACATAAAACGCTGAAAAATTGTAAACAATAGTGCAGCAGATGAGGTTTATCTAAGTTGGCAAAAGGCTTGTTTTCAGATACAGTGAATGCTAATGATAATAAATAATTGCAAATACCATCTGGACTCTTTGAAAAACATCCTTCTCCAAGTCTGCAATTGAATCTCTACAAAAAAAAAAAGAGGATCAATGCAAAAGAAAATGAAAACAGTAAATTAAAATTAGATTTATGCCAACTACTTAAAACTAAGTACTCATTTAGAAGCACAAAAATGTGTTCCAGTTCAGATGCACAGTCTGGCTTAATCCCATAAAATAACTCTGAGAGCTCGCACAGGCTATCAGGAACTGCTCAGAATTTGCGGGACCAAATACCAGTCTATTTTTACTTCTATTATTGCTACTAAGAGTAGTAGTTTCTTTTCCAATTTTGTCTCTAATTGATTCACAAGACTGAGAACCAAGTGGTAGTAAGGTGTCCTATTTGACAGCTTTAAAATACAGCAATAAAGAACAAAACTCACCCAGTAACACACACGATCATCAGTCAAGGGTCTAAGTGACTGTCTGAAATCTGTTCTTGACAAAAGCACTGGAAACTGAAAACCATGACCTTTGGTAACTGAGGAAAACCTAGGAGTTTACACACCAGTTTTGCCAAGTATCAACTGCACGTCTAAACTGCGTTAAGACCTTTCAGGTGGGTTAAGTTACTTCTGGCTAATGTACCCTGACCCATGCTTGAACCATTATCACATAATAAAGCCGTCAATTTTTGGGGGAGTGTTTACTTTCTACTGTATTTTGCATAGCTCATTTAGAACTTAAAAGTGGAGATAAATCAAATGTAGGAAACACAATATTAGTAATATTTTCTGAGTGCTTCCACTTTGCCCATGAGGTGGAACGTTAATTACATCATTAATAACGATGCCTACGTTTTCAGTCAGCAGTGCATCATTCCTCTAGTGCCATTTAAAGTACATTTGGTCTCTAAACTGCTCCACCCTCAAACTGGTTCACTGATTATTTTGGAGCAACAGCCTCAACCTGCTTACAACTCAGCTACAGTGCCATCGACAGAAGAATGTAAAGGCAGGAATAACTGACGATGACCTATAATGTGGAAGGCTCAGAGTTTTTCTGTTATTTTCCATTTCCAGAAAGTTTAAGCAGATTTAAAGTTCACGGTTGTTCTTGGCAAGGGTGGGGGGGAATGATGTTCTATCAGTGTTTTGCTCCATCACATACAGCTCGTATTATCTCAAAATAATTTCAAAAATCTTAAATCTAAAGGCTCATGTCTGTGATATATTTTTATTGGGGGAAAAAAACAACAGCAGTTTCCAGTGAAGGTTTCCAAGAGAAAAAGCCTCTGCGTAAGCAACACAGGACCTTGTATCTGGGCATTGTAATTAAAAGGTGACAAATAACAGATCTGCTTGTACATCAGAAAAAACCCTGATGTTTATTACTCCTCGGAAGCCTTGAGACATGACTTTGCCTGAGGACTGCTCTCGATGTTACTGGTCCAGAGAGGGCAGCATGCTCTGCTTCCTTTTTTCTTGGCTGATAAAACTATTTCTCATTAAAAGTTCTCTGTTTCTCTTGGGTTCGGACGGAGATGGATGCTGCTACTTGAATGCTTACACAGCAGGATGAAGCATCCTCACAGTGCTGTCTGGCTGCTATCAACCCAACCCAGGAAACAGGGTGTTCCCAGCAGAGCCATATTCCCCCACAAAAGGAACACCACGTACTCAAGAGGTCTCTGCATGGTGGGGTTCACTGACCCTCCACCACCGCATCCTTTCAGATTTCAAGCATATGGATTAGGCTTGGTCATGGCAACTGAGTTCAGACTCTGGCACAACCTGAGCTGGACTGTCGTTACTAAACAAGACTTTGACTCTCCCACTTTACAGCAAATCAGGTAGACACACAGCTTCCACAGATTTCCAAATACAGTGGTGACACTAAAACCTAAATCCTGTTCGAAATGTCTGCAAAAGGCCACTGCCCACGCTTTGGTAGTGTCCTCAGGGTACACCCCTCACAGAAAGAGAGGAAGATGACAGAGGATGAAGTAAAGGGGTGGTAAGTGGAGAAAGCATGGGAGAAGGAACTGTATTTGATAAACCCTTCCAAGCTGACCTATTCCTTATTTGGTCCAAAGCAGAAAGAGAAGATGTATGAACCATAAAGGGCCCAGACAGACACCAACCAGTCATTCCCTAATAGCTTTTCCACCTCCTGTTGGAGAACTACTGGTTTTACTTTGCTACTAGATTAAAGGTAAACACAGAATCAGTAAAGGAAATCAAATGAACGCCCACTTCTCCCACTTTCTAAACACCCTGAAGCGTCAAAGCTGTCAAGAGGCATTTGGACACACTTCTCAAAATGAAGAGCTGAAACAGAAAAACCAGAGAATATCTGGATAAAATTTGGTTTCCCACCACTAAATTTCTTTGCGTAAAGAAAGCAATAACCTCTCCGCAACTCAGAAAATACTTCTGTTCTGATTATTCAGCTATTAAAATAGGAAAGTGTCATTTTATGACAATTGCTTTCGGCAGGAGATACTTTACACTTATATTCTCAAGGAATATGCACATAAGGAAGAACAATATTACAACCTTCAGCGTTAATCTGTATTTTCAAAGCTAAGCACATTTTGACAAACTTTCTAATAGACACTGTTCAAAATTCACAACATATATGAGTATGATTACATTACTCTAATTTATTTTTTCTCCTCTCATGCGCAGCAATAAAATTTTACCTTTGAACTTATATTTATTACAACTTTTACTCTACGGAGGGCATACAGACACAGAAATATAATAAAGCTCTGCTAATTCCATACATTATTGAAATCCGAAAACTGCAAGCGGTATCTTACCATCTTCATGCATACTTAAAATTTCAATTCAAAACCCATTTCATTAAAGGGGCTGGTTAAGCAACAGCATACGCTGGGGGTTTTTAGGTTTGTGGACTAATGTAGCAGAATTATGTTTTATATATTTGGAAAAAAAAGTAGGCAATATTAGTGTTTGTTTAGGTGGTGTAAGCAAAAGCTTGATAGATGCTAAATAATTGAGTGCTCCATCCGTCAGACTCCTAAGCACTGTTAAACTAGAGAATGGAAGTACTAGAGAATGGCTTGATAATTGACGATGCAGAGAAGGCAGAAGTGCTAAATAACTTCTTTGCTTCGGTTTTTATTCCTAAGACTAGGCCTTGGGAACTCCAGACCCACGAGGTAGGAGCGATAGCCTGTAAGAGGGAAGATTTTCCAGTGGTTAAAGAGGACTGGACTAGTGAGTAATTACAAAAGTTGAATATTCATAAATGTATAAGTCCTGATGAGATGCATCCAAGAGTGGTGAGAGAACTGGCTGGTGTTATTGCTCTTCCACTCCCCATTATTTTTGAGAGATCGTGGTTAACAGAAGTGGTTAAATGTCAGGAAAGTCAACGTCACTCCAGTCTTCAAAAAGGGTAAAAAGGAAAATCTGGGCAACTATAGAACAGCCAGTCTCAACCCCATCCCTGGAAAAATGATGGAGTGATTCATTCTGCAAGTCACCTCTAAGAATACTGACAATAAGAAGGTGATCAGAAGCAGTCAGCATGGATTTACCAAGGGGAAATCCTGTTTGACTAATCACAGAATCACAGAACATTAGGGATTGGAAAGGACCTCAAAAGATCATATAGTCCAGTCCCCCTGCCAGAGCAGGATCACTTGGTCCCAACAGCCTTCTATGATGTTGTCACTAAATGGGTGGATGCTAGGAGACCAGTGGTCTACCTTGAATTTAGTAAGGCCTTTGACACAGTCCCACATGAGATCCTCATAAATAAGCTTAGGAAGCGTGGGATTGACTTGGATTAAAAACTGGCTATATAGTGGAGCCCAAAGAGAGGTGATTAACGGTGCAGTCTAGCTAGAGACCTGTAACTAGTGGTGTCCCCCAGGGACTTGTGTTGGATCCAGTTCTGTTTATATCTTTATTAATTACCTCTACGATGGGACAGAGTGTCTTCTCAACAAGTTTGCTGATGACACTAAGCTGGGTGATGGGCTAGATTCACCTGATGGCTGTGCAGTCATTCAGGAAGACTTGGACAGACTGGAGAGATGGGCAAAGAGGAATTTAATGATGTTTAATAAGTGCAGAGTCCTTCACCTGGGAAGGAGTAATGCAATGCATACAGGTTGGGGGACAATCTACTGGAGAGCACCTCTGTGAAGAGGGCTCTTGGAGTTCTTGTGAACAATAATTTATCGATGGAACAGCAATGTGCCCATGTGGCCAAGATGACCAATGGAATCCTGAAATGTGTCAAGAAGAGTGTCCAGCAAATCAGTGGAGGTTCTTCTCCCTCTCTACTCTGCTCTAGTGAGGCCACATCTGGAATATTGTGCCCAGTTCTGGGCTCCCTGGTTCAAAAGCAACAGAGATCTGACTGAGAGAGTTCAGCTTAGGGCTACAAGGATGATTAGGGGACTGGAGCACTTGCCTTATGAGGAGAGATTGAGAGCTCTGAGACTTTTCAGTTTTGAGAGAAGGTTACAAGGGGACTTAATCACTGTACATAATTACATTAAGACTGGGTTTCAAGAAGAAAGAGACAATCTCTTTTCACTTGTGCCTTGTGATAGGACAAGGGGCAGTGGGTGTACATTGAAGCACAAGAAATTCTATCTCAATATGAGAAAAAATTTCTTTACTGCAAGGGTTACAGAGCACTGGAATGAGCTGCCCAGGGAAGTTGTAGAGTCTACATCTCTGGAGATTTTTAAGACCTGTCTGGATGCACTTCTATGCAACCTGTATTAGGTTATGTGATCCTGCTTGAGCAGGGGGTTGGACTCAATGACCCCTGGAGGTCCCTTCCAACCCCTAATGATCTGTGTAACCTTTGCCTAGCCACAAGCTACTGTAAATTGTGTCTAATTCAGCAGTAAACTCTGTTGATGTCACCTAACTGAGAAATGTACGGATACGTAGGATAGCTTCAAACTAAATAAAAAATAAACAGGTGAAAGCACAGAAGGGATTTAGACCATGAAGATCAGGGTTCACCATGTAACACTAATCATGCCTGGCTAACAGAATCACAGAATCAGTCTGGTTGGAAGAAACCCCTGGGATCATCAAGTACAACCACCTACCCTACCTACACTTAAACCATCATCCAAACAATCTTTAAACACATCCAGTGATGGCAACTCAACCACCTCCCTGAGAAGCCTATTCCAGAGCTTGACCACCCTTTCTGTGAAAAAATTCTTCCTAATATCAAGCCTAATTATCAAGTCTGATGTCTAATACACAAGACAAATTTTAGGCATCTTTTAGCTTAGTTGATCCAATACTAAATGATACGGCAACACAAGTCAGTAAAGGAGCAGCTCATGCAATCAGATCCATGACAAAGTGCAAAAGTTGACTCAAACTGCAAATATAATATTGGCACAACCTCCCTTCTCTTTTCAAAGGTCACTTCGCACATTAGCTCCAGCTTCATTGATTAGCAGCTGAGATAACGGCTGCTCACACACACCTGTGTGAAAAGAGACAAGGGGATGACTTTCTGCATACAATGTCCTCATCACATTTCTGGTAATTGTTCAGTCATAGATAAGCAGAAAAAGCAGCAGAACAGACTACTCTGGAAACGTAACAGAAACAACTTAACGACCTTTACATTTGGCACTGAGGCATCAAAAATGATAGCTATTATTACTGCTGTAATTACATGGCTGGGACTCAGAAGAATTGCATTTTGCTTCCCTGGAAACAGGGCCATGTGATGTTTGACGGCACCCAGACCAGTAGGAGCAAATTTCCCCACCGCAGCCAGTTTGTAAAATGCCTGGAGGACCAAACACCTGAACATACACTGCCAGAAACGGTACAAGTGCTCCCAAACCCACAGAATCCATCACTCTTGTCCATCTGGATGCAGACCATGCCAGCCTGCCTTCCACTGGCACCAGTAAGGTAAAAATGTTTGAAAACTCAAAGGGCAGGCCTGCTGTCAGCTCCTTAATTGGACTTTCCTCATCACAAACCGCTACGGTGCACTAACGTCATGATCTCCCCAAAAGATTACTCTTTCCTACTAGATCTGTGTCCACAGGCCACCACTACAGACTAAACAAGAGACTTTCCTATCTAAACCCTCGTCAAGTGAACTTCAGAAAAAGTCTTCCAGTCAGCCTGCCAGTCAGCAGTGGTCAGACAAATCATCCTGAGCCAGCTGCTGGGGAGAAATGCAAAGGAATAAACACACCCCTGAGCCAGTTCAGCTTTTCAGCCACAACATACAGATCCAGGCTGGGGACAGGCATAAGGGCCAGGTTTCAACTCCAGCACACAGACATAATGACGTGGCCACGATGGAGGATTTCCTAGAGTTTAGTAGGATTCAGTGCATGACACCAAGCTCTGATCTGATTTAGGCTACTGAGCAATCCTGTGCTATAGCAAGCCCAAACAGGGCAAGTCTGGCTCAAAGTCCAGATGGAGGGCAGTGACAAGGGGTATCCCTCAGGGGTCCATACTGGGATCTCTACTGTTTAATATTTGCATCGATAATATAGATAGCAGGACTGAGTGCACCCTCAGCAAGTTTGCAGGTGACACCAAGCTGAGTGGTGCTGTTGATATTGGAGCGATGTGATGGCATTCAGGTGGGCCCAGGTGAACCTCATGAGGTTCAACAAGACCAAGTGCAGGGCCTTGCACCTGGGTCAGAACAATCCTCACTATCAATACAGGCTAGGGGAGGAGGGAACAGAAAGCAGCACTGAGGAAAACGACTTGGGGAGGCGCTGGTGGACGAGAAGCTGGACGTGAGCTGACAGTGTGCCCTTAGAGACCAGAAAGCCAATGGCACTCTGGACTGCATCAAAGTAAGAGTGAACAGCAGATCAAGAGAGGTGATTCTGCCCCTCTACCTGGAGTACTGTGTCCAGCTCTGGAGCCCTCAATGCAAGAAGGACACAGACCTGATGGAGTGGGTCCAGAGGAGGCCATGAATCAGAGGGCTGGAGTGCCTCTCCTGTGAGGACAGGCTGACAGAGCTGGGATTGTTCAGCCTACAGAAGAGGCGGCTCTGGGGGGGGACCTGATAGCGACCTCCCAGTACCTGAAGAGAGTTATCAGAAGGGTGGAGAGGGACTGTTTACAAAGGCCCAGAGTGATAGGATGAGGGGCAATGGCTTCAAATTAGAGAAGGGTAGATAGAAATTGGATGTTAGGAAGACATTCTTCAGCAGGAGAGGGGTTGAACACTGGAACAAGTTGCCCAGGGAAGGAGTTGAGGCCCCATGCCTGGAGATATTCAACGTGAGGCTTGACAAGACCCTGGGAAACCTGCTCTAGTTGAGGATGTCCCTGCTCACTGCAGGGGATTGGACTAGATGACCTTTGGAGGTCTCTTCCAACTGGACCATTCTATGAATCTGAGTCACATCCTTGTGCGACTTCCCAGCAACAAGCAGCAAGGCACTGAGCAGTTTACAATCACAAATCATGACGTTACCGCCTACATAGCTGAAGTTCCAAGATGAGCTATCCTAAAATCCTTCAGAGACCTGGTCTCATTCACATTTGGTTTAGAGAAGAACACTCATTAAAATGTATGTGGAAAGGTGTTCCTGGTTAAGCAGAGCGACATCTCTACCTGTTCTTGAACAGTGAGTTGAAATGTATTCCACTACAGACTTTGAAGTCACCTCACTGGGAACGTAACCTCCCAACATATTGAAAAGCAGCAGGAAGTGTTGAATTAATACATACATGCTAACAAGCCCTCCCACCACCATGAATGTTTAATCTAGTTTTTCACGAGCTGACACTGCACCCCATGGCTGCTATGCGGATTTGAAACCTTGGACAGGGAAAGAACCAGAAGGAAACTGCTGTAAAGATGAAAACCACAGAAAAACAGTCAGAGCGAAAAGTCTCCAGAGAAAGCCCAGAGCGAAACACGATCACAGAAAAGAGGTGATGTTAACATCTCGGGTGGTATGAAGGAGAGAAGGGAGCCCCAGGGAATTGAGCCTCTATACTCAGTAATCGTGGGCTACATTTTGATGATGTGTAGAATATTTTCACGCAATATAGAAGATGTTAGCACTTACGTGTTGTGTATACAAAGAAATGCAAACAAAATGAGTTTTCAGAGAGAGCATAATACTGGCTGACTGCACAGGGTAAGTTATTATGCATCAACCGACTGCTGGAAAGAGGAACTTTCACGCACCTTCGGGGTCTTACCCATGTGTCTTAATGTTCTGGACCATGACAAATGATTGGATAACAACTCTTACTCCCCTTGTCATCATCCATCTTCTTGGGAGGCTTATTCCTTCAAATCCTCATGATGAACCTCTGTAGTCACTTACCAGAGCAGTGAAAATTTACTTCCTTTACTAGAAAATGAAATTCTTCTCCAGGGGAACTGCGATGGACACAAAAGGGCAAAATTCCACCCTGGAGTATGTGGATGCATTTTCTTTCTCTTTATTGGGAACTATATACATTTATCCCATGTCAGAATTTGGACCAAAGGGTATCTCCTGTGTTAATAAGAATGGCTAATTTCCAATTAAATAAGCTTACAGATCGCAGAGATGCCATAATGAGAAAAAAAGATGAGGCCCCATACTAATCCTGCTTTCACTGCACATATTTAACAAGGCTGCCAAAGCAGAGTCTCCAAAATACCTACTAATTACATTGGACTGCCTCCAGCCGCTGTCACTGGCAGGGAACGGGCGAAGCTTGCAGTGAACCAACCCACCAAGAGTTCAAAGATTGTATTATTAGTTTGGGAAAACCCTTGAAGGAATCCAGAAACAAGGGAACTGTGGAAAAAACTCCTGCGGGGCTGGTTCAGACAGAAAATTCTGCCTGCCATAGTCTGCAGACTTTGTGAGTAGCTGTATAATAATATTCCAGCAGAGCTGGAAGCAGCTCCCGAACTGGTAAGATGTAAAAACTGGTAAGATGTAGTGCAGATCAGCACTATCGCCACAGGATTCATGCTGGACTTAAATCCATGCTATTTCCAGCAGTTGTGAAACCACAGTAGAGCCCGGGGTATAAAGAGAAAAAAACCTGTAGGGCAGAAGTCTATAAACTCAGCTGAAAGAATCTGTGATTGGTTTTGTGTGCCATGACAAGACCCAACGGTGGTTCTCCTCAACAGAGGGAGAGCCCAAACTAACACCAAAGGATGAACAAAGGACCTCAAGGTACATCACTCAATAAAAACAAGTTCCTACTTCAGTCCAATCAATGACAGGAACTAGCAAGTTGCATGTGGCCCTCATAAGAAGCAGGATGAAGAACAGTCCTTCCAGACTTCACCTCAAGTAGCCATTAATTAGCTTGGAGCGAAAAACCTCCATTCTAGTGCAAGAAGGGCTGAAAGAACTGCAGGTGCCCAGAGTGACACCATAAATATTGATCACAAAGTTCGTTTCACTTCATTAGCCATGAAGCGAGCAATGGTCCTCGAGAGAGAGGAAAAGGCAGATCCATTTTAATCAAACCGCCGCACTAAAACACCAACCTCGTGGAATATTATTTTAATTATTGCTCTTTACTCTTGTCAATTGCAGCCTATTAAAAAAAAAAAAAGGTATGTTTCTGGACAGAGAGCCAAAGCTTTCAGCTGCCAGGAAGGTATGAAGCAGCCCTACGCAACTATACCCAAGTGAGCTCTGCAACCAGCAAAAGCAGTTTTCCAGCCCAGCACCTCACACTGGGCTCGTTGGAACCACAGCTCATTAACCAGCCCAAACTTCGAGCTACCGCAGTAGTTAGAGTGTTTCTGAGATACAAACTGGTCCCTGGCAACGAAAGGGCCGTACAGACTTATTAGCTTATTGAGACCGACCTACATCGTATAGTACATAAATCCTAAACCATTTAACCTTCAAAATATATGTCTGGGAATACTGCCAGTGAATATTTGAAAGGGATTACAGGAAATGTATTAGTTGTCACTGAAAATGAAAATATGGATTTCAATTGAAACTCTATGTAAAGGAGAGCTTTCCCCCCAAAATCCATTAGTCTAGCAACCATGCTGAACGAAGGAAAAATTGTAGAACTAGCTCAGACTACACAGGGCGAGTTGATTCATTTTAAAAGCTATTTTTTAATCTACTGAAATAAAGCATTTTACTTTTTTATTTTTCTACTTTAATCAGAATATAACCTCATTAAACGATAGTGCGTGAAAAGAACACATAAACTAGAAGGAAAATACAAAAACTTTCTGAATAAATTAATGTTTATTGCTTTTAGACTTTGATATTCTGGTCTTACTTAAATGCAGTTTAAATGTATTACTTGCCACGGCCTTTACATTAAACTCGGGAAGTCTGCAATTTGCGATAAAATTCCTTATCTCCCTCTTTCTGAACCTACGCAAAGATCCAAGGTTAATTTGCAGATAATATTACTTCATGAAATAATTATCTTAGTCTATAGCACTTAAAATAGC
>JAOXOE010000602.1:26935406-26946367 GCA_028565055.1 Phoeniculus purpureus | reverse complement strand
GCCAAATTCAGGAAAGGTAGTTTAAAAAAACAAAGCTGTCAAGGCTGCACGATGGAGGCTGCTGCCCCCCACATCCATCCCCACACTGGCAACATCTTCAATGGGTGCCAGACCTAAGCCCTGTGTGTCCTGCTCGCCCAGGGATCCAGGACAGGGATGCCCTGCACATGGGTCCAGGGCACAGACCTCCCTGCAGTGGGGAGGGATAGGGACCTGGCCCCCCTCTACCCTCCAACCACCACCAGCAAGGCAGCCTGCCTTCCTCTTCACAGCACTTGCTGAAAAATTATTCTCTTGAGCCATTCTTTCTCATTCTGCTAATTTTTCCAAACATCCCCCTATTAAACTATACAAATAGATTCATTTAGTAAACATCCCATTAACCAGGTCAGCTTACAGCATTCACAACTTATTACTGAGCAACACCAAATCAGTCACAGAAGCAATTATGCAATTGTAGAGCAGACAACTCACTTTAATCTTAATATGGGGCTGGGGATGTACGAGCCAATGTTCATTCACGTGAGTCATTCATTTCCAAGCATTATACTCCATTTGTTTCACCCTCCCTTACGCAGCAATCTCACATATTTTGATTTGTTAGCCTCGTGGACAGTCAGAAAATACGAGTCAAGGGCTTCACCCTTCATAGAAGGGATTTTTTTCTTGAATGTAAGCATATTTCTAAGGGGGTAGGGGAAGAAGCTGGGATACATATTTATAATCAAGCCATAAGTAAGTATTTTTTCTGCAAAAAAAACAACAAAGAAAGAAATGAAAGAACTGAAGATCTTTCCAGAATGATTTAAAATTGGTGGTTGTAAAGAAGAGAAATTGGGGCTACGATCATTGGATACTACAGTTACAACAGGGAAGGAAAAAAAAAAAAACAGCTTTTAAAAAATCAGAGTTTTATTTATTCATTTATTTAAGCATCTTGGGGGAAAAGGTCGCCATATAATACTACCCAAACAACAATATGCTGTTAACCACATGCAGTACCACAGACATTTGGAAGACCTAAATAATGTATTAGAAAACCCAGCCTGGTCTGAATTAATGCAGGCTCCTATGATATAAATGAACAGCAGTGGTGGAATTATTTTCTTGGGATTTAAGTCGTATACAACATTAAAAGTAAAGGCCTTAAGATACTTATTGATAGGCAGGAAACTGCTATCTTTAGATCTATGCATGCCCAGGGAGCACTCTGCGGAATTTACAGTCTCAGAGAGTTTCCAAGAGAGTTACCAAATCAGTCAGCTCTATTTGTAAACACCAGGAAAAAGAACAAAACACCCCTCTAGTCTCCTTTGACACAGCACTGCGTTCAACCAAACATTGCTGACTTTGTATTAAACTTGGGAGATTTGCTGAAACCAGAGGGGGAATTCTTGCTATGTTGAATTTAACGGCAATTTTGCATCCAGTAACAAAAACCAGAATTTAAACTTACAGGATCATCTTCGCTTCTACAATGTACTACGGGCAGCCAAGATCCATTCTCCCCTTGCATCAAGCTCAAATGGAGCCAGCTCTACAGAATTGCCCAACAGTCTGTCAGTAAACTCACGATGAGTCTCTAGTCCTGTTGGATCATATCATCTTCTCTGCAAAAAAGACTTGGTGTATTCCACTATGACAAACACACATTTGCCAGTAAAGAATGGAAACAACCGCCAAATCAGGGATAAACTTCGGTGCAGTGTCACAGGAGATGTGGAAAGAGAGCGCAAGGACCTCATCCTTTGTCCCTCCAGCAAAGCACCAGCAAAGCGCCCAACCCCAGTGAACTCCCTATTCACTTGCTAGAGGCAAGTACTTCTTCCATCTCCCACAAGATGTAGTGCCTGAACCCCTGCGGACACTACTAGCCACAGGACCAAGCCAAGAACCAACTTCACTTCCTGGTGATATAAAAGGGAAAAGCAGTCTTCTGCTTGAATAGCTGCTGACCCAGTCCACATGGATGTGTTGACTGCTTAGTCTTTTCCCGTTTTCTCTTTCTGAGCTTGGTAATTATTTGGTCAATATGAGGGTTCACTGGTACCAAAATCATCACGAAGCTGATGGCAAAAATTCAGACCACAGCTGCCAGAAAGGAACTGAAAAAATCCTGTCTCCATAGGAATGGGTAGATAGTGCTTCTGTTTTCAGAAGCATGGTAAGAGGATATATTAAATTACACACTGCAGGAAGACAAGGCTGCAGAATTGGAAAATGCATCCCAACAATACAGGATTATTCAGTTGGTGAAGAAAGTCCATCTCATACAAATGTTCTCTTCAAAAACTTCGACATTTGCAAACTGCCTACAGATAAAAACTGAACAGAGTGTTTATTTATAAAGGAACAATGAACTATCTTATCCTGTTACTTGTTTAACTCTTCTAAACAAAGGCAGTACCTAATTTGAGACAATTACAGACATGCTTCATACAGACAGAGAGAAAAATAGCGAACAATAGAATTTTAAATTGGTCTCAATCTCCTCCAAGAGCTAATCTTTCCCGATTCACTAATTCACATTCACTCCGGCGCTTCACAAAAGCGACCGTTTATTAAATATGAGATTCAATTCTCAGATAAACAAATGTGATAATGTAATCTACACTTAAAATAATGGCTTGGCTTCAAAGGTTTGGGGGAATTAAGAGTTCTCCCTTTTTATGGCTGTTGTTAGCATTACTTTTTGTCACAGCTTCGGAGCTCAACTGAGGTCCACTGAACCCGTGTTTCCACACAAGCTAGGAGCTGTGTGAGGATCAACTCCTGTCCCACAGAGAACACCAGATTCTGTGGGAAATCTGCCAGCAGTGTGATGTTAAGGAGCATTTAGGAGCTGCATCCCAGGGCCATTTCCCCTGCTCTGCAATTTCCCTACCAGTTCATCACACTTTCCATTACGACCACCTGACTAATTACAAATTGCTGCCTAATGAAGAGAACTGGCATTACAATACTCAATTAGAATTAAGAGGAAGATTTACTTTAAAAACCTGACAGACCAGCATGCCCCAGAGCCAATCTTGGCTGTACAGAACTAGCCCCAAATTTCCATGTCCTGAATTCTTAATTAAAAGTTCGTCAAAACTTCTTATTTTAAGGGGGGAGCCTTCCTCTCCAGCATCCATTAACCTCAAAACAAGTGACTAAATTGTTTTTAATCAGCTCTACTTCATAAGCAGTTTGATAAAAAGAAACTCAAAGAAGTGCAACGCTTATCTTTAATTTCCACTCAACAGCCTTCAGAACTACCATATAAAGGTGTTTCTCACAATCACTCCTGCCCAGCACGCAACACGCCGCACCTAAGGAATTTCAGCTATAGAGGAAGCCTTCTGTAGGGCCACCCAGCAGGAAAGGATTAAATTACACCAAAAAAAACCTCCTTCTTTTTCCCTCCACTAAAAGGGCCATGGTCAGAGATCAATGTGAGAAGCTATTGAAGCTAGACTTGAATTATTCCCTTACATAAACCTAGAGAGAAACTTTTTTCTGACCCCCACAGCACAGTACACAAGCAGAGCCTGGTGCAGCTTCTTCTTGTCTGAGAAAGTGAGTGCTGAACACCTCATGGCTGCAGGCTGCTCCCAGTCTTTGCTTCTGCCCTGACTTCTCCACATCTCTCCTCTCCCTACCCCTGAAACCCTCCTCACACTGAGATGGAGGGAAGCCCCAGCCCCACACACCACTGCTGGCTACAGACAGTCACTGCCAGGTCTCATGTCTCATCTCTCTGCAGAGTCAGGCTTAGTTTCTTTCTTTCGTATTACCTGTAGAAAATAAACTCCTAGATGCTACCTCATACAGGACTTAATTGGCTTATTTTGAAATGGCTTTTTATTGTGAGTTATATCCTACAAGCTGGATTCCAGCCCACAAAACCTCACGTACTGAGTACGATACAATACAGCCAGTCGTTTCTTCACCCTAATGTTTCATTTAAAGCACTTGTACTGTTTTGACTATTTCTTTGGGGAAAAAAGGTCCAGGCTAACACAATTTTGAACTGGGACTTGGGCAATTTTCTGTCTGTTAAGAATTTGAAAAAATATCAAATGCAATGAAAAGGAGGTTTGGGCTTGATTCAGTCTGGCATCCTAAGGAAATCAGGATATGCCATCATGTTGTTTATCCATCTGCTGAATGGCGGAAAATGTTGAAACCATTTATTAACGTAAAGGAACTGTGATGGAGGGGTTTGTGCCTTAAAGATTCAGTTGCCTACCTGAAAACCAGATGTGTGCTGGAGACAGTACAAACCATTGTTGCTACTAAAGGAAGGTTACCCGCCTGCTGTGCTGGCTTGCAGGACATGGACTGGTCAAAATGGTACCCGGAAAAAGACAAATTTTACAAGCTCACAGAACACGAAGCTTTCTCTAGTCACTTTTTTTGGTAAGTATTCTGTGAACATCTCCACAAACCATCAGCTGCCTCATCAACATGATGAGTTCAGATGGGCTGCTCAAAAGAAAGGCTCATGCCTACAAGACCCAGGCTGGGCTCTTAAAATTGAGCTGCAGTGTCCTTCAGAAAAGCTGTGTTAACAGTGTCACGTATGTACACTGTGACATCTGGTTAGAGAAAAATGGCTTAAGGACAGTATCAATGCCAAAAGCTTTGAGTGTGTGTATCTCAAAGAGGTATTTTGAGTAGGAAACTAAAGCCCAAGGAAGTTTTGAGGTCACAACTGTGTAAAGAGGCTCTAAAAGCAGGTGAAAACACCACTGACGAGAATGCTATGAATAGCCTCTGGTTATCTTCAGAGAGCCCCTTTATAGGAATCAGAACTGACAAGAGTGGGACTAAGGCATAAAATGTCTTAGAGACTGCTTGTGACAGGGAGGATAAAAAGATGCTGTTAAGAATCTCCAGCTCTGACGTTCCTTAAGATTGTGTGCTCAGCGCTTGTGTGTTTGAGAGACTTAACATAAACATTGCCAAATGGATTTATATACAAGGAGTGAGGAAGTATCTACATAAGTTAAGCAGTTCTTTCCCTAACAGAAAAGCAGTGAAACCCTTAACCACTTTTAGAACCCATTTAACTCCCAAAAGCAAAACTCTTATGCATGAAATTAACCCTCAGTGTTAGATCTTCCATCTGCTCCCCCTGGTAACTTCAGCCAGGATATGGTTGCAGAACCAGAATCTTGTCCTTAATAACATTTTTCCAGTACTTCTTCCTCTTCTACCGATGTAAATTAATTTCAGAACTTGCCATCTTTGAAATAAAGTTCAAAAAGGATCCTATTTTGCACACATCTTCCCTTTGTTGACTCAGTGTCCCCTAAGAAATACAGTAGCTCTTTAAAAAGAACATGAACTCAACATGTGTGTGGATTTACACTTAGCTTAAAGAAAGCAGCTGAACAGTGCTTCATGCTGAATGCTCCATCTCACTGACAAAAAACGACAATTGCTATTAGCACTTACAGGTCTGTTTCTCATTTCTTACTGAAACAGTCTTACTCTCCACGCTAGGTTGTGAGGGGCAAAAACAAATGAATCTATTTTAAGATTTCTCTTCTAGACTTAAAAAAGTAACTATAAAGGCTTTAGCAGTTATAAAATACAATACAGGAACCTTAGTTCAGTTTCCTAATTGAAAGATTAGAAAGCACTGAACTCAATAAAGACTCCCTAGACATTAAAAAACAGTTTATCTATAAACTGTTTAAAGCACGTGCCTGGACTAGCCTCGTATAGTATACAAACTCGAATCCTACTATACAGTTTCTTCAAACCTCTTGCACCAAGTAACAGACCTACAGGTCACACACACACGTCATGCTCTTTAGGTGACCTTTAGCACAAACTCAGATCAACTTATGTCAAACTTACTCCCTAACATTTAAAACATAAAGGGTAATTCACATCTTGCCACAGTAAGCAATAGTTAAATTTTTCTTAATGTTTTAATTCCCATTTCTCAAGGGTGCCCAACCCCTACCGTTCTGTGATTCTGCAGAAGGACCTTAATTCCAAACCTACTGGTGTTTGAAGCTCAGGTTCTTTTTTTTTATTATTAAATCAGCACCTGATGTTCCCTCTCACGGTGCAAGCGGGAGCTGGACCTCTGAAAATTCATCCATCTCTCTGCTGCAATAGCCATAGGGAAGAAACGGCCTTTGCCCTCACCATTTTAACACTGCTCTGAAATCTTGAAAAACATCTTTTGGAGACATTAGGTATCAAAAAGGAGCACTAGATACTGAAAAGCACAGTGGGTTTTGCACAGAAATTCATTCGAGGGCAATCTGCACTGACCACAACCTCATACTTAGCTCAGCTGGGACAGAAAAAAAGCTCTTTTCACAGTAGCTATAACACCTTATATTGACAAGCATCGGGAGAATGAAGCTGCCCATATCACTAATAAACTCCACTGGTACCTCTGTCTGCCATCTACACATCACCAGCGGATACCCAGTACAGCTGACTTCTGGATGACTGACACAAACCACAGCACCAGCATTTCACAGAATCACAGAACATTAGGGAAAGATCTTGAAAGATCATCTCATCCAATCCCCCTGCCACAGCAGGATTACCTGGACCAAGTCACACAGGAACATATCCAAGCGGGTTTTAAACATCTCCAGAGGAGACTCCACAACCCCCCTGTTCCAGTGCTCCGTCACAGTTCAGCTGGAAATCATGCAGTGTATTTGATTCGAAGATGAAGAAAATTAATAAAAGTATGTTCGAGTTCATCTTCTAGATTTAACCTCACAATCTTGCAGCTCTCCAGCAGTAGACAAATCAGTCCTTATTTCAGCACAAGCCTAACTTTAAAACACAGACATTTACACAAACATAGCTCCTACAAGAATCGCTCATAGACTTCAGAGTTTCTATCTTCCTTGACTTGTGGATGTCCTTAAATGAAGTCAATTTGCTTCCTCACAGCTGGTACAGTGTTGTATTTTGGATTTAGTACAAGAACAATGCTGGTAACACACTGATGTTTTAGTTGGTGCTGTTCAGTGTTATCCTGGGTCAAGGACTTTGCCGTTTCCCCACTCTGCCAGGAAGCAGATGCACAAAAAGCCAGGAGGGAGCAGGCCAGAACAGATGAACCTACTGGCCAAAGGGATATTCCATAGCCTATGACATTACACCCAGTATATATAACGTAGGGGGAACTAACCAGGAGATAACATTGGCTGGTGACTGGCTGGGCATCAGTTAGCAGGTGCTGAGCCATCATATTGTTCACCACTTGTTTTGTATATTGTTATCCTTTCATCTTCTGTCCTATGACACTGTCTTTGTCTCAACTCACTGTCCTTCTTCCCTTGATTCTCTCCCCATCCCACTGCAGGGGGTTCTTGCTTTTCAGCAGTTTACCCTAAAGCTGATCTCTTCTTTCTTTCGCAGACATCACTTTCAGTAGACGATGCAAAGACAGTAAATTCACTGGAACTCATGATGGTGTTTGTTCTCCAGTTGTCAGTGCATCAGTCCTAGAGCAGGTCACAATCTGCACTTTGTCTTTTTAAATGTTTCCAGTAGGAGACATCAAATATTTGGTGTGGTGCCAGCTGCTGTGAGGTAAGGCTTGACGGAGGTAACTACATCCACTCCAACTGGCTCGTAAACAGCCAGCCTGCTCAAAGAGCACATCAATCTTTATGACTACAAGAAAAAATGAGTCTCAAATCTATTGAACAACCACACACCATTCTTCAGGATTCCTGAAACGCTCACAATAGTCATCAGCCTTGCTACTATACTGCAATCTGCTCCTTCCACCACGGCTCCAGTTCTGGAGGAATGAACAATGTGGAGCAGAAGGCTGAGCCCCAGGACAGTAATTGAAGCTGCAGGCTTAGGAGAGCTGCTACCTGTTTAATTTTATTAATTGCATGTACAAGTGTGTCAAGCAAATGGGTGATTTTACTGTTCCCTACAAAATAACTCAAGCTCTTACAGCTGTAAAGTTGTCGCACCTCCAGTTTGCATTTGCATGAATAGTCCATAACACGTATGTTTTAATCATCCTCCCCACCACGGGCAGAGCTCCCACTGCGAGTTCTGTCCTGCTAAGGCTGACAGCACACAAATTTGACCAAAGCAATACATAAGTTGGTCTTTTTGAATCTCAATGATTTAAGGAGCCGAGACAAAACAGTTCCTAATCCATCGACTGAGCTATTTCACTGTCGGCTGTACATCGTTCTCTCATTCACTGGAGAGTATCACTGGAAGCTCACGCTCCAGCTGCCCCTCTCAGTAAGTGAAAGCCCTCATGGGTACAATCCATGTACAGGCAGGTCTGGGAAAAAAACATCACTGAAGAAAAATTGATTTTCGTTACTCCATGCATTAAGGTCAGGTTAAAGACAATGTGCATTTCCACATAAACCTGAAAACAAGTATTTTTATTTTACAAAAAAACCTGCTCCTTTTAGCTTCCACATGTTTTTGATCCTAAAGCAAACAACAGTCATGATCTAAGCTTCTGCTGCTCTTAGAGGAGAAACAAAATCTAGATGCACCACTAGACACAGTGCTGTGTCACTGGGGTCAATGCACCAATGGAGAGTTACGATCTTGTTCTGGTGTGTCACAGGGAACTTATTTTAAACATAATTTCAATAAATTGAACACTGTAGATCTTTTCTCTGAAAAATTAAACAGGCTCTGCAAATTCATTCTAGATTAATGCACTACAAGATGAAAAAACAAGAATAATCCCCAGGTAAGCACTTGGCTGTGCAGAGATTTATCTCAGAACTTCTCAGAAAGCTGATAGCTTCAAACATTCAGCCAGGAATAAAACAAAGACATTATCTCCACCTGCAGCCCCTTCCTTCTAGAGGATCCAGGCACCAGCAGCCTCTGTCGATGCTGGGCACAAGCACAGCACACGGTGCAAGCCGCCTCTGCGCACAATAGCTTCTAGGGACCACGGGACATGCTGTGTCTGAACTTGAGGTCCAGACAGCTAACTGAGCACATCATTATTTATATTCTACCCCCAAAGAGTCTTCAGCTTCCAAAAGTGCAGAGTTGTGGCAGAACATAATATTGGATCTTAAAATAACACTGCTTTGATTACCTTACTTCCCTTTACTCTTCAGTTGAATTCCAACAGGATTTTAGTGTCTGCTCTGTCAATAGAGCTGTGTGAATAATGGATTTCTGTTTGGGCACTGAACCAAGGAGGGAAAAAAAGGAGAAGAAAAAAATTCTCTAACTCTGTTTTGAGTAGTCTGAAGAGAGACTAGGGGAGGATTTAAGGAAAAAGTAATTTCAACATAAAGCAAAATGTTTGTTTAATCTAAAAAGAGTATTTTGCTTTTATATTAACAACCTAATTGAAAAACATTTTAGTTTAATTTTGTTAAACATTTGGCCTAGTTCATTCACAAAAAGCAAGTATTAATCTAAAAAATGATGAAAGAAAACATTTGACTCTGAAATACTGTCCTCCAGCTCTACAAATAAAACTGTCATTTTTATGGGCAGAAATTTAGGAACAGTTGTACTCCAACCCAAACATGTAATTTTTCAATAAATCCACTAAAACTTTAAACAAAACCCCCTCATTTTATCCGCAAGTGCCAAGGTCTAGACAGTGACAGCCCAGATCCAAAGAGATGGCACAGAAAAGTACAGCTGCTGTGGTCTAATGCCTCCACTAGCACTGCTGGAACAGCAGCAGCAGCAGCATAAAGCTTTTCTGCTTGAAAGCAAAAGAAGCAAAAGAGGTAAATGTTTGGTGAACATCCTTATTTTGTGGGTTTCTTCTCGCTCACCCTCTGCAAATATGACCTGGGGTTTTGGTGGTATTTCGTGGGATTTTTTTGTTTCTTTGGGAGACAGTTAAAGTTAGTACCAGGAAAAAGGGAAAATTAAAACTATAGGATTAATCATCTGTCATAAGACTGCTGAAATGAGGACAATTGATTTTTTTACTCCACAACAATTTATGTTCCTGACTGCTGTTTGCTGCTGCTCGTGCAGCCCCGTGCCCAGCAGCTCAATGAGCCCAAGTCAAGATGACAGGTACTGCCTGCCTTCTGCAGCCTGAAGCCAGCCCCTTATTTCAGTGAGAATACTTAAAGAAAAGACCTTGCCACCATACTAGCTATGACAGTAGGACTGCAGCATGGTGTATTTCCAAGCTGCTGCCTTGGCACATTGTCTGGAGCAAGGTGGTTCATTCCTTACAGCCTGAGGTCCTGGAACGTGCCAGATATTATTTATCAGATATGGCTGGGAATGGTGCAAAGAAATCTCCAAAGAGCTTGAGAACACCTAGGTGTGGCAAAAGCTGATGAAGAAGGTGCTTTCTGACAGGTCCCAGAAACAGGGTGCTACAGAAGAAAGACACCAATGTTTTTCTGGCTACCTCTGGGCTCTGCAGTTTGGCACCAGCATCTCCCTATCACTGCATGAACTGCTCAAATAAAGAATCAACAGATTATTCATCATTGTTAGAAATACTGTCCTCACAAAGGAAGACAACCTCACAATTGTAAGTCCCACATAACAATGAAACCCTGATACCCAAGCTGGTAATACAGGAAGGAAAATATTCACCAGCTTTTAGGCTGTGATTAGGTTTGTTAACTGGGAGTAAAACATCCTGAATCAAGCAAAATCACACGACCTTTGCATTAAACCTTGTTGCGAATCTGAGATAAACAATGAAGCCTCTGGGTATAAACTACTCTGGTTTTTTGATTATATAAGCACGGTGCTATTCAGTAGCACAGGGAAATCTTCTTTGTTACCAACAGTTTTTCTGGTAGGAATGACAACAAGCAGAAGCAAATTAATAAATTATGACATTGAATCATAGAATCATTAGGGATTGGAAGGGACCTCGAAAGATCATCTAGTCCAATCCCCCTGCCACCCCAGGATCACCTAGACCAAGTTGCACAGGAACACATCCAGGCGGGTCTTAAACGTCTCCAGTGAAGGAGACTCCACAACCC
>JAOXOE010000602.1:26914586-26932967 GCA_028565055.1 Phoeniculus purpureus | reverse complement strand
GGAGGATGGAGCCAGGCTCTTCTCAGTGTCATCTAGTGATAGGACAAGGGGCAATGGGTGTAAGCTGGAACAGAGGAGGTTCCATATAAATATTAGAAGGAACTTCTTCCCAGTGAGGGTGACTGAGCCCTGGAACAGGCTGCCCAGGAGGGTTGTGGAGTCTCCTTCACTGGAGACGTTTAAAACCCGCCTGGGTATGTTCCTGTGCAAGGTGATCCTGGGGTGGCAAGGGGATTGGACTAGATGATCTTTCGAGATCTTTCCCTAATGTTCTGTGATTCTGTGAAACATACACATCCAAATAGAGAAATTTGCACCGATACACATATTAATGTAATAACAACATTAAGATAAACAATTAAGGAATTGAAGATATAAAGGCCATCTAAATTCTGCGTGGGAATCCACTAATGAAAACACTTGTTTAGAGATACAGCAGAGCAGTTTACTAAGAAATCAGTATTCTGCTTTATGAAGGTGTAAGCATTTATGATACATGATGCACATCAGAGCTCTTTGAAATGACATCCTATTACATTGGAAGATTCAAATGTAAAGTGAGAGAAAAAGGTTAGAGAAATAATGAAAGAATTGATTGCATAATCTACCTCCTCCTGAATAAAACACAAAGTCATGTTGCTCTATAAAACGCAGAACTAATACACAAGTATCTTTCAGCATGTTTTGTTATGTAAATGACACACACTTCTAAGAAAAGCAGAAAAAAAATACATGGTGGTCTCTCCTACAATAGTCAAATACATGGGGCATTAGTGGAGGCCACAGGGAAATGCCTTGGGCATGAAACAGAAAAGAACATGAAAGCTAAAACATTCCTGAGAATGCAACAGACCAAACTCCTCCTACTCATTTTAAAATGAAAGGGTTTAGCAAAACTTTTCATTTCACAACGTCTGATTATTTTTTTGAATTTTAAAAATTCTGACCAGCTTTGTTCAAAGACTGACGTTGTTCCCAGGAAAGTGTCATTTCTAAACAATACTACTCACTCCCTGACGTGAATTGCAACACTCATCCTTTCAACGCAGAGCCTCAGGAAAGGCTTGCAATGAATCTCAAAGCGTTGCAGAAACCAACACGTGCATTAGTGCACTAGGATCCAGGGGGTTACATCATATTTGCATCACCTTCTCCAGTAATTCAAACCCAGCACAGAAATGAAAGTTGGGTCAGCCTAACTCTGAGATGTGGGCTACACTTCAGGCCTGACACCTTCCAATCTCACCCAAGCTTTGCCCTCAAATCCAGGTACACAGCAGGACTTGCAAGGAGGATCAGAGAGAGACCGCTAGGCACTGTGAAGGTCTGAGATGGTCATCCTGAGAAATCTTCCTTTTCTACAAGTTCAATGCAGAATGAAAGGATTTGAATCAGGCTCAAAATCTTAATCTCTTCTCCTTCTTCAAAGAATAACAGCAAAAAGCTTTCAAAGGTCATATTCCACTCCTATACATGCATCTGATAGCTTCATCCTACGTTAGTTTTCTAAAACAACATATTAAGTTCACAGTGTAGAATTTGACACCACTGCTTTTGCAACCTTATCATAGTATCCAGTTATTCCAATATGTAAGAGCAGCCATCACCTCTCCTTCCGTGGCGGTCCTGGCAGTTCTCGTGAAGGCAGGGTCCCCACACAGACCAGGCAGACACGACACACTCGGACGGGCACGGCAGGTCACACAGCTGGGAGGCAGATGGAGCAGGACCCAGGCAAAGCTTCCAGTCAACTGGTCTGGTAACTAAAAGCAAAACAAAAAACAAAGGAAAGAGAAAAGGGAAAAGCGGGGCTGTAGCTTTGCCCTGACCAATGCACAAAGCTCCAGAGTTTACTGTTGACCTCAGTTTTCCAGAACGCACTGAAATCCAGAGCAAAAAGTTAATCCTGTGTTCAGTGAGGCACTTACAATTTTACCTAAATGATCCATATTCAGTAGGTCAATTAAGACTATGCTTAATTTATTGTGCTTAATGGTAAAAGAGTGCTTTAACAATATACGTAATGCTGATTTTCTACAGTGACAGAACAAACTGGAATCCACTCCCCACATTTATAGCCAAGAAGACCTCTTTACCCTGTATGGAAGAGAAAGATGCGTAAGAACGAAAATCAGAAAGTTCATGGTGCAACTGGGAGCCACACAGGTACAACTGACAACAACCTAAGCCTGGGAGAATCTCCCGGTGCCCGTTCTCTTCAGAGATGCTGCCACCTCTACACTACAGAGGGTCCAGAATTTTCTGCATGTACTTTCAATAACATTGAGCCAAGCTCTCAGTTCCTTCTACGCACACACAAAGCATCATTGCTGCCTGGGAGGTGGCACATTTCCTTGAGCCAAGGACACATGGACCTCCAACCCCTTCATCCAAGAGACAAGACGATAACAAACTGCCAAAGGACCAGTTCAGTTGATACTGACGATAAATTTGGAAGCTGACTCCCTTTGTGTTTTCATTTATCAAAAGAGATTTCTGGTTTCAATTATCATAAGAGATTTCAAGTTTCAATTAATTTCTCTTGCCTTTATATTCAGGGCAGAAACAGGAAGGAAAAGAAGGGGAAAGCCTCTCAAATTGGTCTACTGAGTCATTATATGGTATTGCATTTTAATTACATTATGGGCTGAGTTTGGCTGTCTCTTTAGATAAATCAATATCAAAGCACTGTTTCAAAAGGCAAGGGCTTGTTTGAGTTTACTCTGCTATGGTGTTACCAAGACTTCATTAATTTTTATAGCTACAGAGTTCGCTTTATCCTCGTTTTTATTTTTAATGCCTGTTTTTCTTTGCTGCCATGCATGGAACTGACTTGAAAAGAATTTACAAAATTATGCCCAACATATGAGCAATCTTTCCTTTCTCTGATGGTTTACCATTTCCTTTAAAAAGAGTAATTTTAAGAAAAAGACAACTTCGTTTTTACACAAACACAAAACTTCAGTGCTCTAAATCTCAACAGATCATGATTTGCATGTGCTGAAACTGAGACATCAGAGCTGTATCTGTACTCAAGATTCCACCTCATCAGAATACCGAGATTACACAACAGATGTGATTTGATTATAAGCTGAAAGGCAATCTGTTAGTAAAAAAGCCCATTATTCGAATGATTTCTGAGACACTGTAAGGCCTCTGACATGTTCATTTAGAGAATACAACAAGGTGGCATAAATCCAATTCACCTGACTGCTAACATAAACAGAACTTTTCTAGAGACCTCGCAAGTGAAGTGACAGAACGAGATAAATGTCAGAGTTTTAAGGATAAGAGTATTTATTTTACCAGGAGCTTCATGCATGGCTTAACCTGCTTTTCAGCACCAAGCTTTGCAAAACTGCATCACCTCCGGGGAGTTCACTTGAAGAAAGGACATCAAGAAGTGAGTGCAGATGGTCGACCCATCACTGATTTTTTAGACTGTTTCTATACTGCAATTTAACTATTTAAATGTGGAAACCACTAGAAAAAGCAGGTTGGTTCACCAAATTACAGAATCACAGAACTGGTTTGGTTGGAAGAGGCCTTTACAACCATCAAGTCCAACGGTTAACCCAGCACTGCTAGGTTACCACTGAATCATGTTCCTCAGCACTATGTTTCCACGGCTTTTAAATACCTCCGTGGATGATGACTCCATCACTGACTTGGGCAGCCTGTTCCTGGCCTTGACAACCCTTTTGGGGAATAATTTTTTCCTAATATCAGATCTGAGTCTCTCCTGGTACAACCTGAGGCCGTTTCCTTATGTTACTTGGGAGAAGAGACCACGTCTCACCTCACTACAACCTACTTTCAGATAGTTGTAGAGGGCAAGAAGGTCTCCCCTCAGCCTCCTTTTCTTCAGGCTAAACATTCCCAGTTCCCTCAGCTGCTTCACATACGACTTATGCTCTAGACTACTCACCAGCCTCACTGTCCTTCTCTGGACACATTCCAGCACCTCAATGTCATCCTTATAGAGAGGACCCTAAAACTGAACAAAACTCAAAAAAACCTGAATCCAGAACTGGTTCTCCTGCTGTTAAATCCAGATACAACCAGTGATGCCAAGGGTATTTTAAACTGATTTTGGATAAAAGAAAAACAGCAACAAATATAATGAAAAGTTAAAGGGACAGGTTTTTGTTGGTAGGCTGAGCTCACCAGCCACCCCACGGTCACGTAAGACTGCTTCCTGTTCTGGAACAGATCCCTACCCTCCTCTCCCTGCTCCTCTTCCCACCTCAGGCTGATGCCCTATTTAATTCTAGCACTGAGAGCTCTTTTCCCAGGACCAACAGCGTACTTGTCACTGGAACAAGACTGCTTGTTTACTCCCTCCTTAAGTAATTCTATATACCCTGTAAAATGTAAATCAGAAAATACACAGACTGGTCTACTTGTAAATCCAAATATATTCTAGGTTTGTGCTAGTTTATACTCACTCCACACTGACTATAATCCTCCAGTGAAAGTCTTCAGGAATAAGACAAGAATAAAGGGAAACAAACTGCATTAACAAACACATCTAGAACACCGTCCTTTTCCCAAACCCCACAGGTGTAAAGAGCCACTATTTCCAGCACAATAGCCAGAGTGACTGGATGGACAAGTGGGGCCATCTGTACAAGAGCTGCATCCCTTCATCAGCAATCTGATTGACTATTCTGATTTGCATCAGCTTTATTTAAAAGCTAGATGTGATTTTCTATTGCTCTTCTTTCATGTTTTTTCTTTTTTAAAATATAACATAGTTGAAATGAACTATACAGTGGGGTTTTTTCTGCAAAGCTCTTAAATGCTGGCAGTCAGTCTCACATATTAAAAGGGACAAACAGCCTGGCTGGGGCTGCTCTGTTCAGAAAAATATCCCTCACAGTATTCCTGAGATAAGTGTACACAGTAGCTGCGACTGCCTTACGTACCGGATGACCTTCTGATTTTGCTCAATAATTGACTTTGTGATGGCAATTTCCTAATTTCATACAGAATAAAATGTTTTGGTATAATTATTTTCCTTAGAAAAGTATTAGTCATTTTTTGGAGGGAAGGGGAAAGGCAGAGGACAGGGAAGAGAAGAGTAAGAGGAGAAGGCAGTGTCTCTGATTCAAGTAGTGCTTATTTATTACGCTTGTTCGTACCTTTTTAAATCCTGTGTTCTTCCCAATCTATAGAACAAATGTGAAAAAGCAATCAAGTACTAATCTGGGAGTCTCTGAAACATTGCACCTTTCTATAGCTGTTATATTGACTCTATCCTTTATAAATTCAACTACAGCTGTTCCCAGCACTACTGCCTGCCTCAAGTTTGAATTTTACTATTTGCTGTTATTTTCAGGTTATTGCTACCAGCAGGAGATAATAAATTGGGTTCTAAAGTATCTTGTTTCCCTATATATTTTTTACCGAGGTAGTGATTTGGAGGAAGAGTGGAAGAGGAAATCAGCTCTGATATGATTATTTCCATAATGTAACTTTAAGCCAATAAATAATCTGTGAATATAGCCATGTGGATGCATACTTGCAGGCAAGCATACCAGCACTATGTTAAAGAGAAATGATGACCAGACAGACAGAGGGAGAAATTCATAGGACTGTATTTTGTGGTGATTCCTTTCAAATTCAGTTTTTCAACTCCTCGGGAGGTGAATAAGACAGTGTTTATTCTGGGACTTAACATCATTTCCCTTTAACAATGAAAACCCAAGTATTTCGGACACTAACATCTAACTGAGCTATTTCTAAACATTACTGACTTATCTGCGGATCACCATCTAAATACCACTAACAGAGACGCAAAGAGTATCGGGACTGTCTTTTCTATACTTACGCGGCCATATTTCAGTGCCTAGTCAATCGTTTGGGCAACAAATCCAGCTGCACTTTGGCAAAACTAAGCAAAATTAGGGATTGCCAGGGTACAAGAAAAGGATGGCATACCTTTGTGAAAATCCTCACTGTGCCTTTGCCAGGACTTAGACGCTAAAAAACATTTGGATCAATAAAAAGGCAAATTACTTGAGAAAATCACAAAGGAATGAGTTGTGTTATAAAAACACCTACATGCGTAACGCATAATGGGGATAAACGCAGCACTACATTTGTAAGTAATTTCTCTAACCTGAAAGACTTGTTTGTATAGCAAAAACAAAAGATTAGACAAAAGGAGAAGCAGTGAATGTAATTTAACTAGGCTGGAAATGGTGCCAACACTGGCCCAGTGCATCCCTGTGTTCAAAAAGCCCGATGCACCCCATGCCTGATGGAAAGGGTTCCTTTATGCGTCTAAGGAGAATCAATTAGTTTTGAAGCCACAAAGCACAAAGTTGAAGTCCTATTTTCAATTAAAATCTATTTAACAGACAAGAAACAAAGTATGAATAGAAGGCTAATCACAGCATGAAAGAGGGTTAATAGGAGATTGCCAAGAGCAACAACGGTTTAATGTATTTCAGAACAATAAAGATCCCAGCAATTTTACTGAAGTGACACAGACTATTAGCACTCCATGGAATAAAAACTTTCCCTGGGTCCATATCCTCTGCTGTACAACAGAATCTTGATCCCAGCTGGGACAATGTGTTGTTTCTCTAGAGTAGATTTTGTATAGATTATTGACAGAAACTGCAGATCTGGCAAAAATTCAGTATGAACATCATGCTTCTTCCCACCAGCAGTCACACGAATGGCTGAGCACACCAGAGGTGACAAGTGATCAAACGTGTCCAGGAAATACAGCAGAGTCAATGGGGATGTTGGGATACTGATGAAGGAAATGATAGGAAGGAAAAGAAGATGCTTCATGACGTTTGAGCCTTGCAGGCTGTTATTTGATAAAGGCCACCAGATGCTGGTAGTAACAGGGACAGCCAGACAGAGCAGGAGAAGGAAAACAAGGGGAAAAAAAACGCTTCATGAAAGCCTCCTAAGAGTATGAACTTTGCCCATCGCTAAGTTTGTCTGTCACCCAACAGGAATCATAGAATAATAGAATAAATTAGATAGGAAAAGACCTTGACGATCATAGAGCCCAATCATTAATTCAACTGTCTCAAGGCCACCACTAAGCTACATCCCTAACGTGACTTCTAAATGCATTCAGGGATGGTAACTGAACCCCCTCCCTTGGCAGCCTATTCCAAGTCCCGATGACCACTAAGATGATTGAAGGGCTAGAGCACCTCTGCTATGAGGATAGGCTGGGCTAGTTAAGCCTAGGGAAGACTAGACTCTGGAGGGGGACGTTATAGATGCCTTCCAATACCTGAAGGGGACCTACAGGAAGGATAGAGAGAGACTTTTCACAAGGATCTTTAGTTAAATGGTTTTAAACTGAAGGAGAGTAGGTTAGATTAGTTCTTCAGTAGGGCAGAGAGCCTCTGGAATCAATTACCCAGAGAACTTGTGGATGCCCCCACCCTGAAGGAGTTTAGGGCCAGGCTGGATGAGGCCTTGAGCAATCAAGTCTAAGTCAAGAGGCATCCCAGGCCACAGCAGTAGGGTTGGAGTAGATGATCTCTAAGGTCCCTTCCAACCTGAGCCATTCTATGATGATCACTTAAATTAAGACTAACTTGAACTTCCCCTGGAGCAACTGGAGGCCATATCCTCTTGTCCTGTCACGAAGGGCCACCAAGAATGAGAAATGTGTTCTCACTACAGGTATCCTGGTGCCACAAGAAAAGCATCATGTATCTATGACCCTGGGATGTGGTACAGGTAGCCCAAAGCTAAGCTAGAACACAGTCATGGCACAGCCCTGCCAGCTCAGATACTTTGAAAGCAGCAAAGCAGCAGGGCTGCTCCACGCAGAGCTGGCCCAAGTTCACAAATTTGATTTATCTGAAATGTCTCCTCATCCAGGATGAGCCCAGCCAAAACTGGCTTTGTTATCTCTCCTCAGTATCCCAGTTTGTGGTACACAAATGATCTTCTTTTTTTCCATCCAAGTCCACATTATTGTTTTAACACAATGCAGCTCCCCAGCCTCATAACAACTAAATTACTCAGAACAAACCATCACTATTTTGATTAAAATTACGCTAATTCCAGTGGCAGGAAACAGTGACCAAAATGAACAAAAAACCCAACCCACAGAAGCAATTAAAATCTTAACTTTCAAAGATGAAACCTTGAACTAAAATCTAGTCTCTCATGTGAGCTGACTGGGCAGCACATTACTTTCTGCATATCAAAGCCAACTACATAAATAAAAGTATTTATAAAGAGATAAATATTTCATGGTCATACCAAACGGTTTGTTGACAAAAAAAGGCAAGTTCTTTCTAAGGCACCTTTTAGAAGGCACGCTTCTTTCCCTGCTGAAGTCTTATTATACATTATTCTCTTCATTTTACTTTAATTAGTTTCTCGATACGAAAGAACTGAAAACATTGCACCTCTAAAAGACATTAGGGAAAATGTGGGTTTTCCCCCTAATGGATTCAAACTGAAATTTACAAAATACACACTTAAACGCTACTGTCAAGCAGCACAACAATCTGAATCAAATAATTTCCTCTATTGCTTCTGAAGAGTTTCCCCTCAAAGAAGCCACCTGATACAGATTTATTTGTCCATCATGTGAGCTGTATCCCGTGAATTCTGTTCAGCATTTGGTGAGTTTACATATCAATAACTTGGCACCCCAGCAAGACAAATCTGATGCAGACTTGCATTTTACAGTTCAGATGAGTACCTCTCGTCTTTCCAAGCCAGTTCAGTTAGCCCAATGATTAACTAGGTTGGGATCCTTAGACAAGGTTTCTTTCACCTGAGAAAATGGTTTATGTAACTCAGGTCAATCAAGCCCCAGCTCCTGTTGCTGCGCCATGAAACTTTTTTCACACCACTGCTGACCATGAGTTCTCTCCCTCCTATGGTCCTAGTCAAGTTCTCTCATTACCAATATATTCTAACCTATTCATTTTCACTTTCAGAAAGCAGACAACAGGATTTAAGCATCCAAGCCGTTAAATTCTAATTTTCATAGAGTAAGTCATTCATCTCATCCTGTAGCTTCACCAGCACAAATTTAAAAAAAACAAAACAAAAAAGCAACCCACAAAACCAGCGTGCATTTAAAACAGCTGATATTCCACACAGGATTCACATTCATTCCAACAGTGCATATCCCGTGCCAACTCCTACCGGCAGCTTATCCCCATCAACACAACATCTTCCCAATAAACACACAGGATCATTACATCCCCAAATGACAACAACCTGCACAACCAACTTGGTGGCTGAAGAGTCCAAGCTGGTGGGTCCCGGGAGAGCTGGCACCCAAAGGAATGACGGCATGTTCAAACCCCACTCTCTTCTGGTTTTTCTCTTTTCCTGAAAGTATTTCCATAGTTTATTGAACAGATGCCACTCGTACCAATTTGAAACACTAATCCCCCAGAAGACACGCATTGGAAGATCATGATTCAGAGCAGAACAAAGAACTTTCAGGGTAAAAAATGTGGCACCCTCATTAGGAAGCAGAGCATACAGAGCAAAGAAGGCAAAACAGCATATTTTTAGACCTAAACAAGTCAAAAGAGCAGAAAGAAATGTGAATAAATACAGAATAATACAAGGTGTGAGTGAAAGGGGTCATCAGAGTTATCTCTATGCAACTCCAAGGAGGCATTACTTTCTGGCAAACAAAATACGGTGCCAAAACTTCTCCCGCATGGGAATTATGAATAATCTGCAAAGTTCACTCATCAGATAAGAAAGGATTAGACGTTTTTCCCTAAGTGTGGATAAAGTTCAATATTTTGTGGAAAACAAGGATAAAGGCCATAAAATTATCATTTTGAGCTTTGTATAAGCAGGACTTAGATGAAAGTGTGGGGAATACTTTCAGCATGTTTGGGGACTCTGTCAGTAATGTGGCTTGTAAGACAAAAACACGTAAAGGAACACACAAGAGGATGGATTGGAAAGTAACCACTAGATCTGAAAAGGTACTTGGATATTTACTGTCTTGAATTGTAAACAAACTAAAGGAGCTTTGCTACTACAGCTGGTGCTGTAAAAGCTTATGAAGAAAATGTTATTTAAGATTAATCAGGTGGAATTGCACTCTAAAAACAAAACAAAAAATGGGCAGGGGCTGGTGAATTACAGCAGAGTAACTAAATCGAGAAATTATGTCGACTAACAGGTGAGGGCAGAAACAGCAAAGAGGGGCATAAAAGCTTATGTAAGGAACAGCTCTTGTGGTAACACTGAGAATAACAAAAGCACACCACATACCTGCTGCTGCAATCCATCGTCAAATAAAAATAAATATATAGAGACCAATACGACAGAGACACTCATTAAGCAAAAAAAAACCCAAAAAACCCTGTAAACTAAACTTTAGAACCTTGTAGAGTTATGAAAACTTAGTATGGGCTTTCAGATGGAAAATAACAAAGATTAAGAAGATAGGAAACTGCAATGATTGGCTGGTGAAAGATGGTAATAAGAAATATAATTTATTAGCCACGTTTACGGTGCTGGTGAGACAATAAAGAAGGTTCAGGGACGAAGAGCATTTCACAGAGGTCTTTTCAGTCCTATAATTAAAACTCACACAGACAGGCTTCAAAAACCATTATAAGAGCACCCAGAAAGTGAGAGGTAAATTGGATCTCATTCAAACAAGTAAAAAAGAAAAAAATGTCAAGATGTATAAGGTACTGATTTTACAAAAGAATGACAGGGCAGGCAGATCCCTAGTTCAAAAGCTACAGAAAATATGGAGAGAACAGCAATCCCAGTCACTAGGGACAGCAGGTAATTAGTTCAGAGAAGAGAGGAGATGCTTCTGGAGATTTTTATAAGGGATGCCATCCCCCAGACTACTGATAAAGACTTGTAGTCTCTAGATAAAACCAAAAGGCAAAATGCAATTGGAAAACACAAGGCTACTCCTTGGCCTTCAGGAGAAAAAGGTAAAAAATTCCTGATGAAGAAGATGAAACGTAGGAACCTCAAATACTTACTAACTGCTTGCACGTAAACACAAACATCATCCCTAGATTCCAAGTGGAATTTCAATACCTGGATTACTGGACTTATTCTGATGGAAGGTTGTATTGCCAAACAAGCAGAGAGATTTCATAAACAAATCATTGCATAATATTCCTCGATGCTTTTACCAAATGCCTTTTTTGTTGACACTCTGGGGATTATCAGCTACTGATGCTCACTCAGATTAATTAAAACTTACTGTAGGAAAAATTTATGGCCAGTAAAAACATTTCAGATAACGTTTTGCAAAATCAACAGACAAAAGTCCACCTACAAAACAGAAGAAAATATCCTGGTCTGTATCAGAAGAAGTGTGGCCAGTACATCAGGAGAGGTGATTCTGCTCGTCTATTCTGCCCTGGCAAGACCTCACCTGAGTCACTGCCTCCAGCTCTAGGACCCGAACAAAAGAAGGACAAGGACCTCTTGCAGCGTGTCCAGAGGAGGTCACAAAAATGCTCAGAGGGCTGGAGCATCTCTTTTATGAAGACAGACTGAGAGAGTTGGGGTTGTTCAGCCTGAAGAGAAGACTTCAGTAGGGACCTTAGAGCAATCTTCCAATCTCTGAAAGAGACCTATCAGAAGGGTGGGGAAGACTGCTCACAAAGACATAGAAGGATAGGACAAGGGGTCATGGTTTTAAGCTGGAAAAGGGTAGAGTTGGCTCTTTGGTGGTCCCTTCCAACCCCATACATTCTATGATTCTGTGTGCGCCCTGTTAGCACTGTCTGGCTTTGAAAATAAGTTGAAGATCCACATTTCTTCTTTGTTTAGAAGAGCTTCCTCAGAAGTGAACAGAATTAAATTAAAAAACAGGTATGAAGATTGATAACCACCACCCTGCATACAGTGTGGTCCAGACAGAGGACACCCAGGAACAGAAATCAGGGAGTACCAAGCGATGAAGGCAAGAATGGGCAGATAGGAGCTGTGCTATGCAGTCTCCCTAGCACATACCTCACTATGCTACTTTTTTTGCAGTATTTGTCTCTTCAATAAACACAGCATCATAGCATTATTTCAGACATGTAGATTTGCTGCTTCCATCTCTGGATATCAAAAGAACAATGATAAATTTGAAGTGTTAGGTAATCACCTCTCTGTGAAAATTAAGCATTATAAATGTAAATGTGTTAAATTCAATTAGATGCTTAAAAACAAAAAAGCCCACAAGGATCTGTTTAAAGCTAAGTGTGTTAAAGATCAGTCTAAATTAACACAAGCCTCACAACTGAGTAGAAATGTAGACTCCTTGGACAGAGCCGCTCATGTTAAAAATAGCTCAGCCTCTTAACTTAGATGCCTATACATTGACTTATCTACATGCACAAAAACACAGATTTCTGTGTGACATGACAGGTCTACCACGTGTTCCCTGTCAGCCTCATCTGGATCTAACAGTCTCAGGACACAAGAATATTACAAAGGACTTCAAAGCCTGGAAGACCCTTCTGTCTCCAAAGTTAAAGTATGGGCCTCCTCCTTAGAGTCTAAAAAACAGGTAAATTCACCTGGATCAAGACAAGGATTTCTTAGGTCACCTCTTTGGGGAGAAAGATAGGAAAGATATAAAATTTTACTAACGCATTTCTGAAGGTAATACTTGAGAGAAACTTTTCTGTTTTCAGTATCATCAAGTTAGAATTATATAATCAAAATATAAAAGATTTCAGTAGACTTCAGAATAACTGATGTAAAGGGGCTCGAGTAAACAGGGGTTCCCTTTCTAAATACACGCATTTTAATAAAAGCAGAAACAGAAGACTAAGCAAATGAAAAAATGTCAGAGTTCTCCTTGGGGGATAAAAGAGCTCTGAGCAATACGTACAAATACATCACAGATGATACCTGTCTCCAACTAGGATTCAACATACTTTACCCATGAATGTTGCTGGAAAGACCATGGGACAAAATCTTCTTTCACATACATCATTGGGTCTAGATCCAACTTGTCATTGCAAGTAACCAGAAGAATAACAACTGTGATGGATGGTAATATCCTATTAGACTCGCTTGTTTGATTCCTGAATGATCCCTTTAAGGACACTCAGGCAGTGAAGAAAGAAAAATTGCTGCACTTTTGATGGTAGCAATTAGAATCTATATTCGCTTATACATAGAAAGATTAACTTCCTCATCTTCTCCCCATCATCAAAGACATGGCACAATAAAATATGAGATGTCCTAGTGATTAATAAAAGTATTCTATCAGTTCAGACGGCCAGAAAAGATGCCGTTCTTTATTTATTCACAGAATTAAAGTTGATCAGCTAGTAAATGAGACACATTGAGTGTTACTGGATAGAGAGGATAATAATGAAAGCTTTCCCTCTTCTATCTGCATGTGTCTATGAGGACAGTAGGTGGGGTTCTCACGTTCTAGGGACAACTGCTAATTGCACTACTGCCTTGAAACAATTTACACACTGTACAACCGCTCTGCACATTTGGGGTTGTTTCTTTCTTTCTTTAAAAAGAAAGGGTTAGAACTGTAAAAACAAGGAAGAAGTATCCCAGTGTTTTCTTTTTATTGAGGGGAGGACTTGCAACTTTTAAGTTGAACTGAATTTTGAACACAGGCAAAACCTGCAGGTCTGCCTGGATATATAGCACCAATTGTGTTATAAATGACAACAGTGTGAGGGCTTCAGATGCATTCCTCTAGATCTTCTTGAGTAATTCGCAATACTGAAAAAGAATAAAGAAATGCAAATGAAATTACAGGCTTAAAGCTTGCTGCTCACTGACTCAATGTGGAGTGGCTGCATGGACCATAGAAGTGGTCAGAAGGATGAAGACAGTCAAGAAATGCTACACACCTCTCACCAGTAGCACTTTTCGTACTCTGAAAATTCTGTGCCAAACACACCTGCACACTTATCTTGGGAGAGCAAGGTGTGCCAGATGCTTGGAAGAGGTGAAGCAGTAACTATGTGTGGACTTAGCACAGATTGAAATGGGTCTAGTTTTCTCTAATCTCAAACTCCGTGTGGGATACTAGGACACAATGGATGTCCAGGAAACATCTGCTTTGCCTTTGTAAGTAAATAAATCTAAGCTATGATATTGTGTTCTTATTATCTTACATGTCTTCTCAAAAACATATTCTGCAAGAACACTACATAGAGTAAATAAAACAGCTTAAGATGAATTATTCATCATGCATCCATATCTACTCATTATTCTTCTAAAAGAAATATAACTCACTTCCAGAGTCCAAAAACTGTCTGTCTGCTCAGAAGTTGTGACAATATTATTTTTGCTTTCCCCTTCAAATCACAAAAAAGATTGTGTATGAATCTGAAGCAGATACTAAAGTCATATCTGGAATGGAATATGACATCTTTTTTTATACTCTAAACCAGGACCAAAACCACAGGTAAGTGTATTCAGCTACCAAGGGGCTGGGCTACCTGACGGAGGAAGAAAACTCAAATACAAGAAAAAACTCAACTCCTTCATCCTTTGAAACCCTTTTGCACAAGTAACCTACAGATGTGGCAGCAATCTACTCTGGAAGGTCGCACCTTATGGCAGTTCCTCAGCACCCTAAGGACTATGCCCTCCTGCTCCCTCTGATGCTGAATAACACTACATAAGCAGGAATACCGTGAGGGTATCAGCTACTCATGACTGCATCTTACCTACTTTTATACTTACCCCCATTTCAGAATGACCCATGCACCCACCTTCCTTTAGTCGGTGCATCCCAAGTTCCATGGTGATTTGGACACAGTAGACCTCCCTGGTCTGTATGCCACCTCCACAAAGGCCTGTGTGCCTGTGGTGGTGAGGCTCATGCTGGTCAAGGAGGAGAGACACTTGACAAGCTTTCCATTCAGAAGTCCTCCAGGCAAACCTTTGGAAATAAAAAAAAGGGCAGGTAGAACGAGAGTTTTGGAAAGGCAATGGATGAGGGAGCGGTACTTTATTAGATGGCAGAGTACAATTGGTTTAATCTTTATAGCAACACTTCCTTGTATAAATGCCTTGAAACATCCTGAATGTTAAGTTTATAAAGGTTAAGTATTTGCTCTTTGTCTGGAGTGCTTGTGTAAAACTTTTTACACAGCCCCAACCTACAAAGCATTCTGAAACACTACAATCATCCCACCAGCACCTTCGAGGAGGGTACAAAGCAGGAACAAAGATTAAGAGGTTTCATTAAGCGCAAAAACTGGTTTTCAAACACGTAGCTCAAACCACTAAACCACTTCTCTCTGCCAAGAGCTGAACACCTCACTCTGAAAGGCTCTTAATAGCTAAAACCCCACATACGTCAATGGAGCTCCAAGCACCGAGCGGCTTTTCTACAGGTGACAGCTTTATAAACGCCTAGGGTACCACCAATTTCTGCAAGGGATTGGCTAAAGTAACTCAGGTCTTTCATTTCAGTTTCCAGGAGTCGTGATACACAGCAAGCTCTAGAGAAAAATACTTTCATTCAATATTCCATTCACACCTAAAGAGCATTAGTGGCTTTCGAGGAAGGATAACGTTCTGGGCACAGATCTGTGAATGCTGTACAGACAATCGTCATTGCCAGGAAGTGCTTAGTCAACACGTAAGGAACACAGTATTGCGTGGCAGTGGAAAGCAAATGTCATTTCCCTGTCAGATTCAAAAGTTTACAATATATTTCTCATACAAAAGTTTTCACAGGTGAATCATATTGATTCACATTTCACTGTATCAACAGAGTAAATAAAAGTTCAGAGTCTTCCTTAGCTTCCCAAATGCAAATCTCAGACTGTATCGATTTTACAACCCATCTGTTCACACTTGTGATTCTTTCTTCCTCTGCTCCTCTGAATTTCATAGTTTACTTTTTCCATACAATCCTTGGGCTTTGTGTAAATAAAGTATGTAAAATAATATCCTCCTTTTATCCTCTGGACAACTGCTCTCTCCTCTCAGAGCAGATCCATGGCTGTTAAAATGATGTTCCTTAACTTGCTGACTGATCACTGTAAACTCCAGCGCAATGGGGTGCCTCTGCAGAAAACACCTTCCACATAGTGACTCGGTGTGTTCTCCATTGTGAGTGTTCCTGACTACAGCTGCGGCAAGGAAACATGAATCTCAACACTACGGAAAAATAATTAGTTCGCCTGAGCACACATCGACACTCTTTTAACTCCTCATGTTGCAACTATGGGCATAAGAATGACTTCTAGCCACAAAACACAACTTGTGTAATGTGCTCACAGAAAACGTTTGTGAATACTGCCAATTACTTTTCATTTACAAGTACTTTTCAAACAAGCTGTTGTGCTCTATTAAATAAAATACAGTACCATGTGCAAATCTGGATGTGCTCATGGGTTTATTAGCAACAGAGAAAACGACAAAGAACACGTGTTCCACGTGACAAGCATGAAATACCTAAACAACCACAACATAGAAGCACAGCTGTGGTTTATTTTTTTTCTTTTAGTAGTTCTTTCTTGACCCCACAGTGTTAAATACCTTCTTCTTACCATAAAGGCAATGAAAAGTGCTCTTCATCAAACGTGAAGTGAAGAGCGTTCCTCCTCCACACTGCTGCAGGACACCATGCTCCTCAGGTCTACGCTTTCAAAACTAACATACAACACACTCACCTTTCTGCAGTCATGGAAATAGTTGTTTTAGGGAAGTATTTGTTAAAACAACAACTACTGAGTTGAGTAAAGACAAACTGATTAGCACTATCTGGCTTAGGTAGTCAGCTGTGAACTCTGGATGCCAAAGACTCACTTCCAGAGGTATAAGCACCTGCTTCTATTCAGCGTGAGCTGCGGGAGTTAACACCTATGAAAATTAGGCCATCAGTGATTAAAATTATGCAAAATAACCAAACCTGAGCTCTGAGATAATTAAACTACATCAGCCCCTGAATCTAAAAATAATAATTAAAAAAAATCCCTTTAGATATTTTCACGGAGTAACTGGATACTGTGCTGCACCACAGAGCAGTCGTTAATAAACTGCTATCAGGTGCTCCAGCCAGCACCTGCTTAGCTCTGAGCAGCTTAAAGCCTCAGCCTTATCAGCCCATCTTGCTTTTCCCAGCTGGATGTACTCTTGGCTGTCTGGAGTTGCCAGTAACAAATCCTGACCTCCAAGCATTACACGTTTAAAGGGCACACATTGTAACAGCCATTAGGGAGCCTACTGTACCACAAACATATCCAAGGGATTGCAGTCCCACTGAGTGGGAAACCTAATGCAAGACCTTTCCAGACAGATGCAGTGATCTCAGAAGACTTTGTGGCAGCCTCTTTGCAGGAGTCTGATCAGCGTGGCTGATGCTTAGTGTTAAGTTTGTCCATCTACAGACTACACTAAAGACAAGGAGAATTAATGCAGCACAATGAAAAGAAACTAATCGTATAATCCGTACTTATATTTAACCAGAAGCTTGTTACTAGCCATTAGCAAAATAAAATGACTAGCAAATACTTGGGGCCTTCAGTAACTTCAGCCATCTCAAAGCAATACTTGCAAATAATTAGCAACATCAAACAGGGGGGTTTTACCACATGACTGTAATTTCTCCAGGTTAATGAAGATGACCAAAACCACCAATGCCACTATGGACATCCTGTTGTTAGAGCAGACTGTACCAGAAATGTGCTGTACCAGCACTAAGCTAAGGGGCCAATACCACCCACCACCATAGTCACCATCTCCAGAGGTGAAGAGATAACTCAGGAAGTAGAGAGGGCAATACATGTTTGGATCAAAGGTGGTCAGCCCCGGCATACTCTTGTGATCCCTACGCCAAAACATGCCAGTGACAACAACTCCAAATGTCAATATATTTAGCATTTCATTTTAACTCCTACCATTATCTAGGTACATTGACGCAAACTCAGTACAGTTTCAGTCTCAGCTGTGACCCATGTTAATCTATGGACCTCTAACTGTAGCAAAAAAAATCCCAGGCTTCCCCTTTAGCTTCCCAATAGGCTTACTCCAGTCCTTTTTATGATAGTATTTGAGTTACAGGAGGTCTAGCTACTTAAAAGGTTGACAGACTTCACTGCTGATTGTTACCTTACCAAATGGGAACCTCCACAATCCAGACTCCACAATCTAAACAGCCCCAGCTCCCTCAGCCTCCCCTCATAGGGCATGTCTCCCAGCCCCTTCACCAGCTTGGTTGCCCTTCTCTGAACTTGCTCCAGCACCTCAATGTCCCTCTTGTACTGTGGTGACCAAAACTGGACACAGTACTCAAGGTATGGTCTCACGAGTGCTGATTACAGGGGCACAATCACCTTCCTACTCCTACTGGTCACACCACTTCTGATACAGGCCAGGATGCCATTGGCCTTCTTGGCCACCTGGGCACACTGCTGGCTCATGTTCAGCTGGCTGTCG
>JAOXOE010000602.1:26891052-26914486 GCA_028565055.1 Phoeniculus purpureus | reverse complement strand
TAGACTTCTTTTTACCATTCATATACCTGTAGAAATTCTTGGTGTTCCCTTTGACCTCCCTGGCTAGGTGCAATTCATACTGTGCCTTGGCTTTCTTAACCAGATCTCTAGTTGTTCGGGCAGCTTCCTTATATAACCCACATTCTAGCTGTCCTCCCTTTCACTCCTTGTAGAGTTTCTTTTTGTGGGACAGCGTGTCCCATTAGTTTCTATTACAGTCCAGGCAACATGGGTTCTTGCACTGTGACACCTAACCACAGCCAGAGATGTGCCCAGTGTAAAGCTGGAGAACCAAAGTTGGTTCCTGATGGTTTCTGATCCAAGGGAAGGCAACAAAGCTCCCCAACTGAACGTAGATCATTGCTGCATGACCTAACACCAGAGAAGATCAAAGGCCTGAAGAGTGTTGCTACCAGTCCAAAGCATAATTCCAGCAGCATCCTAGTGCAGTTCACTGCATTTCCTTTCAAGCCGTCCCTGCTTCACACCAAAGCCTTATCTTTAACTGGGACACATAATGGGCCTCATTTCCAAAGTTACACCATCACACCTGTGTCTTAGCAGTAACCTCAAGCCTTTTGAAAAAATCAAGTTTTAAAACTCTCCTATTTTCTGTCATCCTACTGCTGAAAAGCTTTGAATTTCCAACAAAGCAAAGAGGGTCTTTTTTTTTTGCCTAAATCCCTGTCTTGTAACATAGCAACCACCAGGAAAATGAACGATTTAAAGACAAAATCGTAATTCTGTAAAATCTACCTATTCCCACTGAACATGAAAGCTACACATCACGGATAAAAGTGATATAATGCACTGTTTTAAAAGTGATGACTCAGTGACAGTTATGCAACAAACAAGTGCTCAATATTTCTCCAATTTATAGTAACCTCTTGCTCTCTTTAGTCTATAGGACTTATGCTCTTAGCGCTTACACAAGTTTTATACCTGTATATACCCATTCACTTTAATTGAACTATCCCAAATTTATACCACAATAAAAGAAAGACGAATCACCTCCTACGTATTTAAGCTTTTTAAGTGCTTAATCTAATCCCTTCAGAACAAATAACCAAAAGTAAAACAAAGCACAAAGCTCTGCAGCCCGACATGCAGTTAAAGTGTTTTATTTTCTTGCATTTAAACTATTGATTAATGAAGTTATTGCCAACTTCAGCCATAAAATTAAAAGACCATCCCATTTACACTAACTGCCAGGTACCTCTGGTGGGACCCTTAACTTGTAACGTCACTGTGGGCATAGTGGTAGCACTTAACAGAGCGGTTTTGAAGATGAAGGTATTTTTTCTCTCTATGGATATTTTTATGAGGCTGGAATAGAACTTCACCCATCTCCCCCTGCTGAGTACAACTCTCCAAGTGCTACCTCTTGAGCTGCCGTGTTTATGTGTTGGTGGATGCACCTTGCAATAGGCTCCTGTCACAGGGTGCTCGCTGTACCCACAAGAAAAATCAGAGAATCCTCCTGCTCAGAGACTTTCTGGTTTATGTCCTCACTCGTTATCTTTGCTGTGCCTGCAGCATGCTTTGGAAAATTCTTGCCCAAAGAATAAAGCTACAGGAAAGACTACTTGTCTTAAAAATCAAACAAAAAACAGCAAAGAGCAGGTTTGCAGAACTAGGAAAGTTAACAGGATGTTCACCTTAAAAGATTTTAAGGCTAATCTGATTAGGCAAAGCCAGAAAGAATGAACGGTTTATGTCGAGACCAGGCAAATGAAGGAGAGAGCCTTTTATTTCTGCTTTTATTTCCTTAAAACTCATCATCTTCTTGTAAGGGGAAGAAAGAAGAGATAACTGGTAAGCCTCAGCAAAGCTGCAGATGAGGTGGCACATACTTAAGGAGGCAAAGAAAGCATCTTTCTAGGTATTACGCTGCGAAGAGAATATGCTCGACTAAGGAAAATAGGAGCATTAAAGACTCTTTGTATTACTTCACAGAGATTAACACTACATCCCTCTGCAGCTGAAAGCTTTCCAGCCTGAAATACTTCCAGTCTCTCAGGCACTAGTTTGCAAAGACCAACACTAACTCACTAGGCTGTACGTTGTAACATGGACCGCTAACGGTCCTGCCAGCTGATGACACTTAAACAACATACTTTAAAATCTTTCTGTTCATTAATAAAAATTCTGCCTCCCACAGCCTTATGTCTAGTACACCCACAGCACACTCTGCAACATCACAGCTTTTCATTCTTGCTCATTTCTACAGCACTGAATGGTCAAAGTGAAGTCTACTAACCACTACTGACCAGTGTCAAATTCTCCCCAACACTGCGTACTGGGAGAAGTCCACAGCTGACCACCTGACATTACATCTCTTGACATATCAACTAAATACCAAATATTGTGGGGGGTTTTTGCAATATTTTTTAGTTAAACAGCTCTGTTAACCTATGAGTACACTGTTACGCTTTTCTGGACTAACTCATTAGGCAGCTTATCCTAGCTCACACAGATACTTCCCTGGAGGTACTGCCTGGAGAACTGAAAATGTGCACATACGGCGGGATGGGGAAAGTTTAAGAGTTAATATGTTCATGAAAACCTGGGCATAGCAGTGATATAGCAAAAGAACAAGTTTCTTTCTCCAGCAAGAGTGATACTTCCAGAAAACTACCAGTGCTATGCAGGTTCTCACCTTTCGGGCTCTCCTGGCTCCACGCCAAGCTCCTACAATCATTTGCACTTTAATACAGTGCAATGTCACAAAGTGAGAAACTAGGGAGAGTGTCTGCTCACTGCTTGATGAACTCCAGTCGTTCTACTCCAATCAGGTGTCACCTGTACCCACGCTCCTCTACAAAATCAGCAAGACAATGTGTTAATCCATTGTCTTTGAAATCGAGGTGCGTTTGGGCAGGAGCAGAAAATCACTCTGCAAGAGCCCTTTCATAGGATGTAATCAAGCAACAGAACATTATTTTTTTTTATACTTCCTCTCTTTTGCTAGCGGGGTGCATGAAAATGATCAGCATTTGATTTTGAATGAGACAGATGATACAAAGACACTTTCACAGGTTACACCTTCCCAGGAAATATATGTTGCAAGGGCTTTGTCTAAGGTTGTGTCAGGACCCAGCAAAGCTCCAGAAGCTCCTGAGCTGAGAGCACTGACCAGACCTAGTATGAAACACCCTCATTCATAGCCAGGGAGATCTGATTGCACACACACAACATTTTATCAGTCTTGAAACTTTCTGCAGTTCATCCCAGAACACATCACATGAAAAATTAAGCAATATTTTACTTCCTTTGCAAAGCAAAATACCAACCCCCTATGCTAGCCTGGCCAAACACAGCAACAGCATGGATTCGCAGACCAGAAAGGTGAGACCCTCACATCCTCCCAGAACAGAGATTGCCATAAACCAAGCAAGCACTTCGGGACTGTGAAGTTTCCCATTTCAAGAAGTACCCACAGGAAGGCTATGTGAAGTCCAACTTCTTGACTTCAGTTAGTTCCCATTTTCCTCAATGAGGACTGGGAAAATTATTTTTCTGGGGAGATGAAGGGGAATTGTTAAGTCTTATGTAAAAATTACAATTTCAAAGCCAACAAAAGCACAGCCATGGAGATCTGCCCAGTCTCTGTGCAGCTGAGGAAATTCTCCGAAACAGCAAACGCTACAAAAGCCCCATCAGAGAACAAGAATATCTGCTCTCAATTTTTAAAATATGAAAATATAAACTGTAGTGGGTGTAATTTATTTCTCATATAAGTGTAATTACTGTAATAGCAATAATGATAATAGCAACAATTACAAGAATATTACTAACAGTGAATAATACCACTAATCACAGTTAACAAAGATGAAATCAATGACCGTTGTGACACAGAGAGAAACCATGACATGCAGCTCCCTCCACACACAAACACTGAGCAGGAACGTTGCTTTGCACAAGGCAGTCAGCAAACAGGCTGCTTTACTTTCAAAAGCTGGGTGTACCTGGGACAAGGCTGCAGTAGCTCCTTCCCTCCTGAGCTACACGCTTCTCTCTCTTCCAGCTCCGGGCACCGCTTCCCAGTGCCCACAGCCACGCTCTGCACACTGCGGCGCCGGCTCCGAAAGCCCGGGGTGAGATCTGCCCAGCCGCAGGTCCATGAGCAGGCACTCCATGTGGACCACTCTGACGTTTCACAGTCTTTAGCAATGATACAAGACTGGGAGGTCAAAGGGAGAGGATCTTGCAGGCAGAAGCTGCAATAAGAAAACAGAAAAACAGCTGAGAGGGTCTTACTTAATAAACGTATTTTTTCAATTCAGACACCCCCAAATATTTCAGACTTGAAGAAGTCTGTGGTCATGTAGGGTAAGTCAGAAGTCATCAACACCATTACAAAGATAGAGGAGCTGTAGTGCAGTGCACGTAACGCATTCTCAGCGAGTTCGGGGTGCAGTCTTGCATGCCAAGTAGTTTGCAAACAATACACCTCACTTATTGCAAGTTAAAGAGGGTGCAAAAGGTACTACAATTGCTCCCATGTAGCCAGAAAGTCACAGTTTATCCAGGATGGAAAATAAAAGCCAAGCCAAGGAGAAATATGAGCAGTGTTAACCATTCCCATCACCCTGCGCACAAAACTAGCTGCCCATGATTTATCCATCCATCCATCCAAGTGTCAGTATATTCTGCTGAGCAACTCAACTACTTCAAGAAATAATTAATCACCCACTAATAAGAAACTATTGTTCTTTGAAGCTGTTATCAAAAAAATGCTGTCAATCTTGGTCAGAGAGTTTCCAACATGACAAACCAAAGACACAAAGAACTCACAACTGCTGAGGTTAGGTATCAAGAAAAAGGTCCCAGAATAACTTTTTTGAGAGTTTCAAAGTTACAAAGCCTTTAACAATATAGAAAAGTATGGCAAATACTTCTGGAAGAAGACAAACCTTCAGACTAAGGTCACTATTCTTCCTTGGTCCTCCACTTGTGTCTCAGCCAGCTCTCAAGAGCGCACTGAGAAGGACCCCACAGAGCATGACCACTGCTGATCCACCTCACCCCAGCCGGAGATCAATCAAGGTGTCATTACTCATCTCCCAAAATGGCAAATCAACCTTTGCCTCCCAAAAACCCTAGATAGGTGAGGTAACACAGTAAAGAAGGACAAACCAGAAGAGGACTGAGGTACATATGAGCAGACATAACTAAAACACCACAAAGGATGGGATGGGGCCAAAAAATGTAATGAAAAAGGAAGCAGTATTTTCTGACTTCTGCCTAGTGTTGTACGGATGACGCAAATTGGCTGCTGAAATTAAGACCCTACTCTAGCTCAGTGTGAAGTCCCTAAATTTGTCCTCTCCAGCTTCCAGTTGCTCACAGTCAGGCTTTTGCCAACTGCAAGGAGCAAATGCAGGTACACTTAAAAGGTGTGAAATCCAGAGCTGCTGCCAGGGAACCAGCCATTACCTCACTTGGCATTACTTACAGCACAGTTTGACTAACCTAACTTTCGTTAAAGAAAATAGACTGGGGCAATCATTCTGGGATTGCAGGGCAGTCTCACAGGGGGAGCAGAGACGATAAAGAACAGTCACTCGCTTCTCCTCCAGTCTAGAAATTGGTCCCATTTTCACAAAGGTCAATAGGAATACTCCCACTGATACCTGATCAAGTTTGACCAGGTCCTCAACTAGCAGCAAAATGCAGCATTTACACTTCAAACCAAAGTGTAACAACTTTCTGTCTGTTCTTTTTCCCAGACTAAACCTCATTAATCTCAGAGGGGCTGTGAGCATGAATTTACTGAATTTTTAACTTCATAAAATATAAACAGGCTGTTTTACACACACACACCCCCCCAAAATAAAATTATTCTTGCATATAACTCAGAGAGATGTCTTATCCTTCTATTAAGTGTCAAACCCAACTGACTGCAAAGCTGTCTCTGATGGAAAACATCAATACTATTGAAGCAAGGACTGAGAAGTAATAATCATTTTATTTGTACTTCCTAACCCAAGGATTTTGAGGCTTGTCTGTAACATGAGGTTAGGCAAAGACACATAGATGACAAACTTTCTTTCCCTTTTAATTTTTTTCCAACAGCTACCAGGTGAGCCACCCATGCCATAACATTAACAATAAACAAGAACTTGTCATATTGAGTAGACAAAATAATACCACATGCAAATCACCATCCTACCTGGTGGCTTTAGTAAACTTGAGTTTACCTAAGAAGACAGCATGCAGGGTGACTGTGATCTCACATTTTAAAGAGTGACCAAAAGTTCGTGTTCAGAGACCAGTTTGAAAACACAAATCCATTTTCGGGAAAGTGCCGCTGCAAAGGAGATTTAAGTCTGGTCTAATCTTTGCTGAAATACCAAGCAAATAAAGCCTTTACAAATCTGCTTAGGGATCTCTCTTAAATTTAATATTGCTAGCTCAAATTGTTATCGAGATAATACCTACAATACCTCTCCTAATGGATTCAAACCTGTGCTGACACCGTCAGCAAAAGACATCTCTGCCCAGCAATCATCCCTGCTATTTGCAAAAGCCTCTGAACTATGCAAAGACTGAATTGCTGTTTCTTTTCCCTGAAAATTCCTCCCCTGCTCCTACTACAAAAGGCTAAGAAAGATAACTTCATTGACCTTAAGGTGAACAAGATGTAGAGCTGGCAATTTCCATCGTTCTGCTCCAGTCGATGTTTTTGAGAGAGAATTACATGCAACTGCCTAACAGAAAGCAAATCTAATTAACTTGTACCTGCTCATTCAGAGCCTCAAAGTCGAATTAATTGTGACACCAAGCAACACAAAGACAAATGTAAAAACATGCTTTTGCATGAAATTCAGACAGAGTCTTTCATGTCACAGATGTATTTAGGACATTCTAACTGAGATAAAGCCCAGATGTGCAAGACATGGATCTGAGGATGCAAATCAGAGGGGTATTTGTGCCACTGTGGCTGCACAGGAACATGCAGGGAGGGGAAGGAGCTCCTGGGGACAGATACTGTTTTCAAACTGACTTTCTGTCTATTAATGTATCAAGTTAAATCTTACTCTTGGGACTCAACCCTATTATATCACTCTTGTGATATAACAGGGTACTTACGTGACTGATGCTTTTTTCTATGTTACACACTTTGATTGTAAAACTACAGGATTTTAAAACTACAGGAATTGTTTCACAACGGACCCCATGTTGCCTGCAGCATAAGATGGATCTGTTAGCAGACAACAGCAGCACAAAGCCTCACTCAAGTGGCAGAGAACCTTCCCACTCTCTTGTGTACTGAAAAGGAATAAACCCCTCATAAAAACCTCTAAACCAAAGGAAACGTACTCATGTCTCTTTTACACCTGCACACTCACACAGTGATCACATCCACTGCAAGGAAATGAGTGGAAACATATCTATCAGAGGGAAAAAGGAGCAAGACTCTCCAGGAGGAAAAGATCATTAAATCAAGCTGGGCACAGCACAGAAACTATCTCTAGTTTTCTATCCCAACTCTATCAATGCATTCATAATGAAAGGTGAGTGCATTTCCTTATATTCCTGGATGTGATAGCTGGTTACTGTTGAACTTTTAATACCAAAAGGATCATTCCAAAATATTTTGGCTCGTTAAGAAGCTATGGCCATGCCCATGATACTGGAACAGAAGGCAGCACCAGGAGGACAGGGAACCACTTCAGCAGCTTGGGAAGGCTCCTGAGAAGTGTCAAGCCTGACCGGAGAATCCATGCACAAATCCACGTGCTGCAGAGCAAGAAAATCCCAAACTGAGGTAAGTTACACTGGTAACAGTGCGTTTTCATTTCTTCCCTTTTTCTAATGTTATGCCCTATTCTTTGACCAACCAGTTAACCTCAGAGGCTGCTGGAATAAGCACCAATTGCTCTTTGCACTTTGCTGTTAAAGAGTGGTAAGGTATTGGAAAAGGCTACCCAGGGAGATGGTGGAGTCACTGCTCCTGGAGATGTTCAAAAACCATGTAGATCTGGCACTTGGAAACACAGTTTAGTGGGCATGGTGGCATTGGGTTGATGGTCAGATGTGATGATCTTGGAGGTCTCTTCCAACTGTAACAATTCTATGATCTGGATCCAATAATGGACACTGTCTGGCCATGTATCTAACAGCACCTAAAGGCACCCAAACACTTCTTCCCCTTAGGAGACCGGCAATCAGTATTAACAGGAATACCTTCAAGGACTTGTAATGTATTTTAGGGTTCTCAAGGGCAGCCAGGGCTATTGTGGATGCTGGTGATACAATATGTTGACTCTGCAGTAGAAGCTTCTTTGGCACAAGGAACACTATCCCCTTTTGCACTGTGGTGTAAAGCAACAACCAACCAAAGGGAAAGGCAGACCTATAATCCAAACAAAGACCACACAGTTTTGGTGTCCAAGACATCTAAGTTTTGGTGTGTCCAAAACTGATGCATCAGCTCTTCTGTTTCAATCAAAAGTAACTGCTGAGTTACATCGCACAGCCCATGCAGACACTGAAAAATCCAGCCTGCAGAAGCAGCTGGCTTTTGGCACCATTTGAAAACAGAAAAGCTCTGTTATTATTAATTTCAATACTACTGAAAAAAGCAGCCGCTGTTCCTTTGTTTCAAGCTCCTTTTAATAAAAGCAAAGGAAATGAGAGACAAAACTCTTAGAAGAACACCAGAAAATAAAACCTTCTTATCCAGTAGCTCAGAGACTTGTTTTCAAGCCTGAGCACCAAAGCTTGATTCCTACATCTGCTGGGAAGAACGTGAACACACATCTCTCCCAGATCAGAATCATAACCATCAACTAGCGTATTACAGACCTGTGTTTCCACCTCCAGACTGCGAATTTCTGTATTCATCCAGAGAACAGAAGAATGTCAACACTAGAAACTGCAAACATTTTTTTTCCAAAAGAGCACAAAAGCGCAGTGGTTAAGCACAAACCACTAGGCAATGGATAATGGAAATTCAAATTACAGAGGCAAACAAAAGATTGAACTGCTCTACTTCAGCCTTGAAGGATGGGTTATTCCTCGACTGAGTTTGACCTGAATCTTCACTTACAAAGGCAAAGTAAACAGAAACCCAAATCCAACTCTATTATATCATTGTTGCTATCTTACATGTAGAATGAAGAGTTGAAGAAATATGTACCTAAAATGACTCCTAATCCAAATAATATAAAAGACCCTAAAACTGTTTGCTCCTGGATTTAACTTCTCAATACACTTAGTGAGTACATACACGTCAGGTTAGAAAACCAGGTTATGTTTCTTTAGGATTTGATGCCTAGCTATGGGTACTCACATCACTAAATTACAGGTGGCAGTATCTAACCTAAATAACATTTAAAAAGAAAACCCAAAAAAAGTAATGCAAGTGCCCAAGTGCCTTTATCTCACTGTTAACACACAGACTCACAAAATGGTAGGGGTAGCACCTCTGAAGATCATCTAACCCAACACCCCCTGACCAAGCAGGTTGCCCTGGATTGCGAGTATCTCCCCAGGAGACCCCACAACCTCCCTGGACAGCCTGTTCCAGGGCTTGATAGTCCCCAAGTAAAGGATTTCCTCCTTACATTTTGGTGGAACTTTCTATGTACTAGTTTGTGCCTGCTACCCCATCCTGTTGCTGAGCACCACTGATAAAAGATTGCTGTATTCCTCCTGACACCTACCCTTTACATATTTATGAACATTGATATGATCCGCCCCCCCCACCCCAGTTTTCCACACACTATAAAGACCCTAGTCCCTCAGCCTTCCCTCGTAAGAGATGTTGCAGTCCTCTCATCATCTTCATAGCCCTTTGCTGTACCTCCTCCATCAGTTCCCTGTTGTTCTTGAACCATGGCACCCAGAACGCAACACAGACTCCAGATGTGGCCTCACTAGGGCAGACCAGAATGGGTGAAGAAACTTTCTCAACTTGCTGGTCCCACTCAATGCACTAGGAACATACCGGCTTTCTTGGCCACAAGGGCCCACTGTTGATTCATGGTCAGACAGTTGTCCACTGGGAATCCTGAGTCCTTTCCCATAAAGCTGCTCTCCAGCAGGTAAACCCTCAACCTGTACTGGTGCAGGAGGTTATTCCTCTCCAGACGCAGGACCTGTCTTTGACAAACTTCATTAGAGTCAAACTCTCCAGTAGATCTTTAACAGCTGCCATAAGTCAGAAAACCAAAAAGAGCAGATGTTCTAACACATCCATTCCCAACAACTTCTTCAACATTTTTTCTCTTTCAACGCACAGAAGTGCTTATGTCTGAATTTATTACTGGAGATCGGATCTAAATGCAAAACTAAAACATTTTTCTGAAAGAATTCTACCTAAAAACAGAGTATTTAAAAGCTTAAAATCAGATCCATAAAAATCATTCTGTTTTGAAGACATAACTTTTATTTTGACTAATACAGTTTCCTCACCAAAACAGTTTCTGAGCAGACATGACTCTATCTTAAGGTCTGTTGATGTTCTGCTGCTCAATCACCTTCATTTCAAGTGTTTTCAAAAATGTCTGTCCCCCTTTTTCCCTTCTCAGCGTTCCTTCCATTCAGACAACTGAAGAACCTCTAAACTGCAGAAAATATTTCATAAAAAACATTCCCCAGATCTTTTTCCCTGATATAGCATGTCCAATCCTCTACACACTTGTGCTCCTCTCCAAGGAATTCCTGTTTACATTGGATTTTTGCTTCCAACTTCAGCACTGGTACAGACACACAGATCTTCATAGGACCAATTAGTTACACAAAATCACTATTTTCCTTATAGTGCAAAGGATTCTTCAGTTCCTACCCAAGGGACCACCTTAAAACCAAGGGAGAGTTCAACTGTCTAGCTTAAGCATCAGTGGAAAAATGAAGACAAGTATCTGGCACATTTCCTGCTGCTCCTGCTACCGATTTCACAAGAGAAAGGACACCCCTTTCTCCTGTGTCATACCCATCAATCTCAAACTTGTTAGCAAAGAGGCCAAAATGAATGTCCTGCCAGTAACCTGACATCTCTAAAAAGGAAAAACGTTCAATCTTTCCGTCTTTAAAAAAGCAGCTTCCACCTAAACCCACCAAAACCCACCTTTTGGCAAAAGCCCGTTCTCTGATGCCATCCAGCAAGCACAGCGAGCCACTGCATTATAAACTAGGAGGCCAGGTGAGCATATGGCTCCTCTTGTCATACGGCCTTGGACCAGTCAGGGGTGGTTAGCTGGCTGCTCCCATTAGCTATCCCACTTTTCTGCAAGAATAGGGCAGTGGTGAGAGCTGGGTGGCAGCAAAGCCCTGGCAGACCAGCAGCTCAGAGCTCACCTTTGCAGCATGTCTTGGGATAGCCTTCTCTCTCTCACCTCGGTTTTACTGGAATTTAATGTGTATCTCTTGTTGGTACTTATTCGAGAGTATCAGTGGAAATAGGAAACCTTGGAGAAGAAAATAAAAAAGCACAAATAAAGCGCTTTCTTTCCAGTTTTAGAGCAGATGCCTGGCTGCCTGCCAAACCCTGAAACAGGGTCATGCAAATACGTTTACTCTTCTTTATCAGCAGCCAAACCATCACCGCTCTTGTAAAGCGACATCTGCAAGATCGGGTTCATTCTTCCAGAGAATGGCAGCAAATGTGCTGCACACCAGGAGGACACTCCCAGGGTACACTCAAAGGGAAATGCTGTTGGGGATACTTGATATCAGTGACACTCCCAGCCCTGGAATTAAACTCAGATGGGATTTCAGGCTGGATTTTTAGGTTTGGATTCTAAATCCAAACAGAGAAATAAGAAGCATGTGGCTATCTGAGCACTGTAAGATGACATGACTTTTTGTCCTCTATGCAAGCAATGGACTTTCCTCTTGTACTCCGAGTAAGAGTGTGGGTCAAGCTCAGCTCTTTGCAATAAATCTGAGACACAACCTCAGCAGAAAAAGTCTGTCAGGAGGTGGCTAATGGAGTTGTACTCTCTCAAAAAGGGGTATAGATCAAAATCACAGAATCACTGGAGTTGGAAGGGACCTCAAGAGATCATCAATTCCAGTCCCCCTGCCAAAGCAGGACTGCCTAAAGCACATTGCACAGGGCTGCATCCAAGTGAGACTTGAATATCTCCAGAGCAGGAGACTCCACAGCCTCTCTGGGCAGCCTGTTCCACGGCTTTGGGACTTGTACTGTAAAGAAGTCTTTTTTTTATTTCTAAATGAATCCTCTTGTGTTCCAGTTTGTGGCCACTGCCCTTTGTCCTGTCACCGGGCACAACTGGAAGCAGTCTGGCACCATCCTCCCTACAGCCACCCTTCAGATATTTATTGGCGTAGCTTGCTCAGCCTTCCGCATAAGAGATGCTCCAGGCCTTCAGTCATCTTTGCTGCCCTCCACTGGACTCTCTCCAGTAGTTCCCTGTCTCCCTTGAACTGGGGAACCCAGAACTGTTCTCCAGATGTGGCCTCACCAGGGCAGAAGAGGAGGACAACCTAATGGCCACACACTTCTTAATGCACCCCACTGGCCTTCTTGGCAGCAAAGGCACACTGTTGGATTATGACCAGCTGAATGCCTATCAGGACTCCAAGATATTTCTCTTCAAGGCTACCCTCCAACAGGTCTACCCCTAACCTATAGTGACAGGTGGGGTCATTTCTCCCCAGGTGCAGGACCTACACTCGCTCCTGTTGAACTCCATTAGGTTCCTTTCCGCCCAACTATCCAGCCTGTTCAGGTCACGTTGAATGGCAACACAGCCCTATGGTATGGCAGCCACTCTTCCCAGCTTTACACCATCAGCAAACTAGCCGAGGACACTCTGTTCTTTCATCCAGGTTGTTGATGAATACATTCAACAAGACCGGAAAAAAAAACAGGAAAAAAATAAAACAAACCAGAAAGGAACACGGAAGAAGCCGGCTCAATCAATGGCAGAGTCACTCAAACTGAAGCTCCCGGGACCCTCAGCACTGTCCTTCCACTCCCCATCCTTACAGTGAATACAGCAGTGAGCATGCAAGGGCAAAGCGAGCAAAACTTTAACAAAGTCAGGATCCCCTTCCCAGCGCCTGAGGACTGAGACACAAGGAGCACAAGAACAGCTAAGAAGTGTGAGCAGACATAAACCTGCTGCTGGTCGCACAGCAACATAAATCCCAAGTGACTCCATTAAAGTCGAGCAGCTACATGAGCATAAAATCTGTATATTTAGCATTAGCACATATTTAGAGACAAGTAATGAAGCCAAGATGTTAGAAACTGCTGGAACAGTTCACAGAGCTTCACTTTTTTTTTCCAGCCAATAAAAAAACACTCCGTACTTTGCTCCGGGTGTAATAGGAAGGGGTAAGAAAAAGGCCAGGACGTATATTTTCACCTCAGTATGTAAAATAACTGTTGTTTTACACCCCAGAGAACCGGGTGTAAAATAACCCCCTCTCTCTGCAGTCGGGGGTTGTGCGTGCGCCAGGAGCTATAGATTACTGAGAAACACATTGATTTCTGCAAACTTCAGGAGCAGGATTTTTCAAGAACATCTAATATCCTTGAAAAAACAGAACACGAGAAGTTCTCTAGAAATCTTTACTTTCTCAGAACTCCATCAATTTCTCAGTCACCTATAGCTCCTAGCACTGGCCCAAATCCAACCCCAAGTCAAATGGCAGAACTCAGATTGGGTAAATTTAAATGCAGGAAACTGAGAAAATAAATCTGATTTCCATTATTTGCTGCACGTTACTGTAACCTTCCCACTTGAATTATAGCAAAGGAACCTACACAGACACATAGAAACTGTTAGATAAAAGACATGAGGACAAGAAAGAAAAGCAAGTCATGTATCAGCATCCAAAAGCTGTACCCAGATGGGAAGGCTCCTCAGCAAGTGGGACAACAATCACAGGTTTGCTCTCTAATCAATCACTCCAACAAATACCTTCCAGTAAAATCCCAAGGCCAAATTCTTCAGACTTATTTTATGCAGTGTTTATGTGTCAGAATGAAGGAATTTAACTCGGTGCAATTTTAGTCCTTTCTGCCAAATATATGCAGTACATGAATGAGAATGAAACCTCCCTCTCCTAGAGCCAGAGCCCAGCGACGGTACAAAGTGATATATAATTCTATTTCCTTGATGCTTCCTCAAAACAACAACAAAACACCAAAAGAGAATTATTAAAATCATAAAATGAATTAAGCAATCACAAATCATAGAAGAATGCAAACTGTTCAGCATATGCTGCCTTTACTAGGAGGGAATTAAATTTTTAAAAAATAGGACCATAAAGAAAACACATCAAAATTAGCATTTAAAACTCCAGAATGGGAGTGTGTTTGCTGTGGCGCTGCCACGCAGAGCAAGTGCTCCATCAAACACACCCACTGGGGATGAAATGAAGGCGGAGGCACCCTTACCTTAGTGCTGCAGCTTTTCCATCACTCCTCACACACCTGACCTGCCTGGTTTGGTAACCAATCTCCACCTCCACCAGATGCTGGTGGAGTTTAGAGCTTTGAAGTCCAAACGTGCTTTGCTCTCCAGAGTCTGAGCCCAAATCCGGCATAGTCCTCCCTGTCAGCTTGATGTCTTTAGGATGGCGTGGCTGGCATTCACCCCAGGCCCCAACTCTGAGGCTGTAGGTGTGTTCCTCCTCCCCAAGGGGACAAGTGGGAGCACCACAGGCTCTGGACTCAGTCAGATTTGGGCAGGGGGCTCCCCCGTAGAGCGGAGGAGCGATGACCGCCCGTGTCCGGTGTTGCAAGTTCTTGGCACAGCCTGTGCCACACTCAGACCAGACAGAGAACTGGGACACGACGCAGTCCCGTGGGCAGGGCACGAGGCAGGCTTGCTCGGCAGGAGGCTGTGGTGTGAAGTACTCACATATTTCATTGGCCACTACAGTTCTGTTCAGCTTCTGGAGGCAGCGAACGCTCCGGCGCTGCAGTCCGTGCTGCGCAGTGACACAAGCCCCAGCTTCCACCTCACCTCCAGCAAGGGGTACAAGCCCACACCTGTCCCATCCAGAAACCTCCCACTCAAACAGCTCCAGGTGCCAGTCACAGACTTTAAAGCACCTCCTCTGGCTTTCAGGTTTGACTTTCTGGTCGCAGTTTGCGTGGTACGTTGTCCAGCCCTCCACGTGGGTGCACCAGACGGCCCGACTCCGAACACCCCCTGCGCCACAGTCTCCGATGCACCGGCCCCAGTGACCTGCAAAAGAGAGGGTATTGAGAAACACCATGCAAAGCTCCTGCCACAGATTTGTCCTGATGCCCTGTGGCATCCAAACTATACCCTGCCATAACTACCAGCTGGTCCCCAAAATCATTTTAATGGTTCCCAAAGGCTACAAGTCATTTCTGCTCCCAGTGTGCTCCCATCGCTCAAGGAAACTGGCAGGGAAAAAAAACATCCCAAAACATCTCAAATTAAAGGCAGGCCAGGCACACTCCTGCAACCCAAATGCATCCCAAAGCCTGAAGAAGCAGGAATCTTTCATTTCACTTGTACAAACACATATAGCAATGATCATAAAGGAACAATAATCTAACAGGAAAAGAAAGTTAAGTTAGGCAAGAGGGAAACAGTCTTAACAGAGCAGTCAGTCAATGGGAAGTTAAACCATCATCTGCAGTGATAAAACTGAGAGGGTAAATACTATGAAAATAAGAGCAGACTCCTCACAGAAGTTGGAAGTGGAGGAACTGATTGCTATGACAGTGCAGCTAGGTCAGGAGAGGTCCCACAGGGTGCTGCTCCAAGAGCAGTGAAGGCATCTCAACATTCACAGACTCTTGAACTACTTTGACCTGAATTAACTGAGCAAGTTGGTTCTATTTGCAGCACGTGGCACTATAACAGGTGGTAAAGCTACTCATTCAGGGAAAGAAATTAAACAGAAAATAAACCCAGCAATGTTGTTTTTAGTTCAGGAGCATATGTAATTGTAAGATTCTTACCTGGGGATTTGCAAGTGAACATAATCAGACAAGGCTAAACACAGAGATTTTCCTGCGACACTATTACTCCAGAAAAATCAACCAAGCCAAAAAAAATTAATCCAAGACCTACAGAGTACAAAATTGCTTACAAACTGAAAAGAAAAGGTGGAGAAAAGCACTGGGGCTGAATCTTGACACATTAAATGGATTTTGATGATCATCTCTCAAGGGGGTCTCATCTCCAACGTTAAGGTTCCCAAGTTTAAAAACTTTCCAATAGCTCACAACAGAATCCTTTCACTTGTAAGAACATTTCATTGAACACGCACTGCAACCACCCTATATTTTGTACTTGTTCAAGGCTGAAAATGAGCTTACAATAAATAGGTCGATTTATATTACAAAACGCTACTACAGTCAAGTTTTTAAAAATCGATTTTAAAGCTCCCAGAATCAGTTATATGCTTGCACTACAGAACCAAACACACACATAAAAATCAAAACAGCCCCATAATGGCTGCAATTACAATACCAGGTATTCCATCCAGCTGCTGGCAGCGTTGTTGGTAAATGCGCTGCTCGTGCATCATGAATAGGGGAGTTAATCCTCCAGGGCCAGGGGCTTGACATTGCATAATAAAAAAATCAAAAATAAATAACTAAAACACAAAAAGGCACCATTTCTCTTATGTTTTCATTGTTAATAAAGGAGGAAAAGTAAGTAAGAACAGGATATAGCCAAGCTCCTGCTCCAAAGTCTCATGCTCCCATCCTCCTGCAGGACTGCAGCTCTGCCTTCGGTTTGGCACCTTCTCCCACCGGAGACATACAGGGGACAAGAGGAGTTTTCAGAGTTGTCAGAGTGTAGACAGCTCCCGCTTCTGTTGAATCCTTCAGGCTATGTGAAAAATCTTTTGTCCTTTTTATGTCTGTTTCACAGCAAAAGACATCAGTGCAAGACAAGGGCTCAGCCGCGACACCTATCCTGAATGGGAAAAGGCAGCATCAAACTCCACGGTGCTCTCCAGGCCGTATTACACTAACAACAGACTTTCAGCAGGATTCCACGCGCTTCCACCGTGACAAAAAACTGAATATTCAAACAAATTAATCTGTGAATATGCTTTGGAATTCCAGCTACAGGAAGAGGTCCACTAACAATTTAGATGTTCATCCTTGATGCCTCACCTTCATTTAAAAGAATATTCCTACAGAAATGCCTGCTAGGTTCAAAACCAGACACTGGATTACATCTAGACTGTCAGCTTACTAAAAATAATAGTCATAATTCAAACCTCAAGTACGAGGTGGCTTTTTGTCAAAGGATCAAAGTAGCCTGTGCAAAGACTAAGCATTGCAGTGCAATTGTATCCTGACCTTACATCACCATCTATTTCTCTGCAGCATTTTGGCAAAGCAAGTTTAAGTTTTTGAGATTCGGAAGCTTCATCAGAGGAAAAGTTAGGTTTTCATTATTTTATTTTTAAAGCAAAAATTCAAGTAATATTGTTTCACTTCAAGACACAGTGTAACACTACTTTACTTGTCCAGAAGGATCCTGAAACGCATTACACCAATTAAGGATTTACTGCTTATTGCTTAGGATAGCAAAGAGCAGTGAAAGTAGCATTAAAGTCCTCCATGGCACAATACAAAGCAGTTGTAGATGAGGACCGGCCAGATTACACTCAGCAAACCTACCACTGCTCCTTGACTGCTGCACAGAACTCATCTCGTTGGTGCTTTCCACACATTTCTGGGCATTGCTCATGAACTGTTCTGTGTAATAGCTTCAGATTTACCAGTCCTTACATTAACGGGAGAGAGAGAGAGAGAGAGAGAGAGAGAGAGAGATGCAGCAGTAGCCAGAAGCAAGAAGTGGCAATTATTTAATGTCAGATGTGAATTTAGAATGAAAAATTACACACAAAAAAAAAGTAAGCACGGACTCAGAAGTAATTACACTATCATTAGACACATCACAATTTGCAATTATTCTCTGGCAAACACGCTAAAAACGTAGCCTGCTCTTGGCACGCCAACGAAAGAAGCCTGAAAAGTAAGGTTACAATGGCAATGCTAATTCTATTACTATAGATTTAATTTTTTTTCACTTCCTGATGATCTCTTCAGGATGCAGCAGTAAACTTATCCACAATGTTTCATAGCTTAGTTAAATACCCTGTTCGGTAGCTTCAACGTAGAGAAGGATGTAAATACTTCCTAGTCAATAGTCTGCTTTGTAACTAGAATTTAATTACTTTTAGAGAAGTTATGTTAAATTTACACTTTCCCTGAGATAAATCTGAGTCAATTAAACGAAACATCTCAGCACAATGTGAATATTAACTCAATTTTATTTAAAAAACCCTGGAGCTTATACTTCAAAAGCCAAAATTTTGGCAAAAGCAACTCCTGATCTGGAATGGTAGGTCACTAAAACAAAACAGTAAGAACAATTCAATATATTTCACAGCACAAAAAGATGAATATAAAGGATAAGTATCACCCATCTCCTAACCACTGTAACCAAATCACATACTGGGTGGGTGTTTGATCTCAGCGGGGCACAGGTAGGGGAAGGACAGACTGTGAATGAATGTTAAAACAGGAGAGGTCCCAGCTGGATACTGAGAAGAACATCATCAGTATGAGGGCAACTCTTGGAACAGCATGTCCCAGCTTGGAGATTTTCAGGATCTGACTGAGCAAACCTCTTGAGGAACCTGGTGTGCATTCCCATAACCTTGCATGGTCTTTTCCAACCTGGATTACTCTATTGCTTTGTCCACTAGGATGCCAAAAAAAGAAGGGTCTCACTACAAAATACCACCATGTACCAAGCTACATCACAAAACACAAGTCAACCAAGACAAAGGAAAATTCAATGAAATCACTGTTTCCAAAAACGAGAATTCAAGCAGCTTGACTTGAATATAAATTGTGAGAGACAGTGGGATGTCTTTTTTACAGAAAACTGCAAACAAAGGCATCTCACCATCTCTTACAAGACATCAGCGACACCACAAGCAACGACACCAAAGGGATTAATAAATCAGGACAATCTAATAATGAAAAACTACTCTTTGTTATGTTTGCCATCTTTTATCAGCCAGAAAGAGAACCAAGCCATCATCCCATAGAGCTTCTCTAATCCCATTAAAAGCATGCAATCACACAGCAATTGTAGTTCATTTGATGTGGTGTGCGCTGATCTGCTTTTCTCTTGCCTGCAAGACCTACCTACAAGTATGCAATAATGAAGTCTGGAACAATACCGTGACATCTGCTCTTTGACACACAGGTCACAAGAGTGTGAGGCAAGCAGGCTGTTCAGATAAAAATTACATATTACAGACAAAATGAAACACCACTAAACGTCAAACCTAAAGCAGGAATCCCAGTAAGAGCTGCTTAAGAAGTGTGTTATTGCTTAATAAGGATCACTACAATAATTATCCTGTTTAATGTGACATTTAGCTTAATTGCAATCATTTCACCATTTGAGAATTCATTCAACAATAAGCATCTTGCACAATTATTCTGTCCCTGTAGCTATGGACTAATTTGCAAACCTAGGACAAGATCAGCTATCGGTTAAATAGAGTATTTTGTTAGTAATTTATTTCAAAGAGCTTCAAGATGCTCCAAGTCAAATCTGATACACAAAACAGCAAGGGAACACTGCAAAAATTAATCCATAACCACTGGAATAGGCCTCATTTTCTGCATTTTTTACTTTGTCCCTAACTTTAAGTATGAAGTTTAGGAGCAATTGTTCTAGACCTTAGCAATTTGTTTTTAAACAGAATCTCATAATTCTTAGACAAAGGTCCCCAAATATAGTAACAGAGATGTACAAGTTCATTAATGCCTAGCTGAGGAGTAACTCCACCAGATGTGGTGGTGCAGTGTCCACTCTAATTGAGCACTTCAGCTTGAAACACCAGATAACCATTTTGGATGCCATTCTAGCTTCCTTCCACACACCAGGGCAGACTTACGTGAAACACAAAGCTCCAGCTCATTCTGTGATTTCTGGGAACAGACAACAACTGATTCAGTCAACACATTAGCCTTATTTCTAACAGCATTACAACCAATTAATCAAAACAGTGGCAAAAAGTTACTTGGTTTCCTCTGAATTTATTATTTTATAAGGTGTTTTTATTAGATGTATTTTTAAATGTAATTTTGTAAGAACTATGTATTGTTAATGAGATGTGGACATCCATTTAGTTACTACAAACTAAACTGTTAAGTTCGGTTCATAGTAAACAACTCTTGAATTCACACAGACTTAACGCATCTTTTCTCACCACTACTTTTCTTGGCATAATACAAAGATATTCAATATTAGTCCAAGAAACACATTTCTACTGGTTCAGACAAAGATCTTAGCACACTGATAAAAGTTGTATCCACTTGTGTATCATCCTCTCTCTGTGTCAGCTAACTCTATCCAGTCACTTGTAGACTGAACAGTCTAAAAGCTTTGGGATCAGCTTTGTACCGATCCATGATCTGTTTGCTATTGGTTGGACTGGACGATCTCAAGGGTCTTTTCCAATCTGAATAATTCTATGAGTTTATGTTCCAAAGTAGCGACAGTACTGCTGTAACTACCAGAACTGCCCACTCCCCTGCTTTTCCTCCTGTATGCCTGCCCTGCCTCGACTGACACAGCTCAGCCGAAATGCAGCTTTTCTTCCTGCCCCATACCTCACTGTCTCAATTATTTTACAATTTATCATTAACAGCCATTCAGTAAAACACTGTCTACTCCAACCTGTAAGAAAGATGCTAAACTAAATAAAAGACCATTGTACTCTTTGCAATGTGTCGCACGGGGCACATAAAATTCCTCTGATTCCAGGGATTAATTTTAAATACCCGCGGCACTTTTTTAAACTTTCATGAACTACACAAATGAGTAATCCAGCAGATTAGTTATTCATCCTATTTTAGATGTGTACAAAAGTGAAGTTTAGTGACTTATAGCCACGGAGCAGTTTGTTCCAATTTCACATTTTGGGTTTTTTCCTTATTATCCAGAAGCAGTAACACTCACGACACACTCCAGCAAGAAAGACATTCTGCAGCAAAACGTAATGAACACTGCTGTTTATGAAAATTCAGTGATGTACTAATCCCTTGGCACTTGAAGGCAGGACTTCTCAATATTATGCACTAATGTAAACTGCATTAGCTGAGCTACTCAATCATGTGCCCACACCCCGGAGACAGCCTTGGGAAAAATATTCTTTTCTTTCAACTCTTAGTTAAAAAAAAATAAATTAAAAAAACCCAACCCACATACTCCAAAACATTTCTGTAATTCTCATCTGACATATTTTGAGGGTTCATGAGAACAGCTTTCTTGCCTTGATAGCAGCTGACATCAGGAGATGAGGGCACCGTGTATATAAATTTACGTACACTATAAAAACAAAAAGTATAAATAGATGTTAGCAGCAGATTACAAGTGCGAGCGATTGACTGCATGTGAGATTAAAAACATCTCAGTACCGGGTTATAGATAGTTATAATCAAACTCTGACCTTTTTAAAATTCCAAACGTTTATGGAAACCGATTCCTTTTAAAACACAGCAGCCTTTATAAGGTGTTTGTAAATGTAACTGTTAACAGAAAAAGCAGCTGAAAAATGTTTCTTTAGTCACTCCATCTTGACTTCGGGGCTTGTATTCCCCAACGAGAACTGTTATTTCCCTGTGAAAAACACCCAGAATCAATACAACACCATTTACACAACATCACTTGCAAAACAAACCATCCATCTGGCTTACAGTGGGAAGCCAGAGCAAACGCAGGTGTTGCTGGACACCCACCTCCACAAGACCTTTTTCTGATCCCCAGCCTCCTCTCTAGTTGTGTTAAGTCTTCTCTCCAGCCCATAGTAAAGCTCAGAGCTCTTCAAGCAAAACCAAGCAAGCGGTTCAGAAGGTCTGTTCGACTGCTTGCAGGGAAGCAGAAAGTTTTATGCATTTGTGAACAGGATTATTTCATAGTAGCCTGTGGGAACTGTGTGGCTCAGAAGACCCTTCTGAGTGAAAGGCTTCCCCTCACCACCTTTCACATAGGTAGACTGTGCTAGGTTAGGAAAATAGATTCTGGGTATCACCTTTCCTTTCCTCTTCTTTTCCCAAAAATTAGTGTCTTAGGAGGCAGAAAGAAACCCCTCAGCCCAGACAGCACTTAACTGCTGTTTGGATCTAGGTATTCTTTTTCTTAACACGAGCTATCTGGGAAGACAAAGCCTCCATTTCCTCACAGGCACTGTGAAGGCATGTGAGGGACCCGGGTGAGGGGCTCAGGAAGGGGATTTAGTCTTGGTTTAGAGCAGGGACTAGGAGCATTGCCAGGTGTCCTGAATGATGATAAAAAACAGCTCAGGATGGTGAGCCAGGACCTATTCCCCTTTCCTTCTGCTTCCTTCCCTGGAGTCTCGGCTGAGACAGGACACCCCCAGAGTGGGTGAGCCCCCCGGCTGCCAGCAGCCCCAGCCATGCCGGGTCCCAGGCCCACTCAGCCAACAGCCAGGCTGGAACACCACACCAACTGAGGCGGCGGGTAGAGGATGGTGGCAACATGCTCTGCCTTGCCACTGAACTGAGCTGTGCCAAGCTGAGCCACGCCGACAGATAGCCCTTCTTCTGCCTGTGCTGTGAGGCAGGCAGGTGTAGCGAGAAACCACCAGTGCTGATTCCTCCTTACATCAAGCGAACTGAAGTGAAACAAGCCTGGAGACATCAGTCAGATAACTTTAAAGAGGGAGAGCCCAAAGCCCACAGGAGGAGGAGGAAGGTCTCTGCTGAACGAGGCCATGCAGCTGCCACTGCTGTGTGCTCACCACACGGCCAGTCATGTGGCCGTCACCATCTCGACCGATCGAACAGCAGGAGGAGAAACTGTTTGTCACTTCACCACTGAGAAAACTTGGGATGTTTTGAGTAAGCGGAAGAACTGAGCTGAAAGGACTTGTAACTCTTAAATTTTTGGCAGATTGCTTGGGGAAAACAGGAGAGCTGAGATGGCGAGGGGTGCCTCTTCCCCTTGTACTGCTAAGTGTGTGCTTGAGTGCATGTCCCCAGCCCCAGGGACCCCAGCGGGAAGTCAAGCCTGCTTACATAATTCTTTGCTCATTTTTCTCAGAAATGTATGTAATGGCATTATGACAGAGGTTTCTGGTTTGTGTGCTTTAAGTTACTTGGGCTTTTCTTCTTTCTGTCCATATAAACTCCTTTTGGTTTCTCTAAGTTGCTCCATTGCCTGGTAAATTCTTTCTGAGACCCCACCTCGAGGCCTGGCTGCCTTTCTTTCTATTTCTGTTTGGTTTGAACCCATGACACGAAAACTCCAAGTCATTTTTCCAGCATGCAAAGCCCAGGTTTTACTCCAGGTTCATTTTCCTCCTAATAGCCCACCTGTAACGGGTTGAAACTAAGAAAACTGCTTTGCTCCCAGGTTTTAAGGGGAAAGGAAACCAAAGCAGTCAGGTC
>JAOXOE010000602.1:26874007-26889530 GCA_028565055.1 Phoeniculus purpureus | reverse complement strand
CTCAAAAGCTATTCAAAGGAACTCATAATTACAGCTAAGTGCTGGTATGATCAGGCTCTTCTAACAATGTCCTGCCTTATGAGGAGAGGTTGAGATATCTGGGACTTTTCAGCTTGGAGAGGAGAAGGTTATGAGGGGACTTAATCACTATCTATAAATCCATGAGGGCTGGGTGTCAAAAAGAAAGAGACAATCTCTCTTCACTTGCACCCTGTGACAGGACAAGGGGCAATGGGTGCCAGCTGGAGCACAGGAAGTTCCACCTCAACTTGAGGAAGAACTTCTTAACTGTAGGTGTTGCAGAGCACTGGAATGGGATGCCTAGGGAGGGTGTAGAGTCTCCTTCTCTGGAAATTTTCCAGACCCATCTGGATGCATTCCTGTGTGGCCTGACCTAAGTGATCCTACTTTGACTGGGAAGTTGGATGAGATAATCTCGAGAAGTCCCTTCCAATCCCTATGATTCTATGATATACTGTGGAGACTCGGAGTCAAAAACTGTAACTATTCCTGAAATCAGCACCATGAATTAGAATTCAGATACAAGGTTCACCTTCTAGAAAACCACATTATATTCCAACAGTGCTTCCCTTTCTCATTTTTGTAGGGCATGGTTTGAAATTATATAAAATACACAGGAAAAACCTTCAGTCGGCTTTCCATTCAGACTCTCCTCCTGCAAGTCTCTTAGCAGTCATGTAGATATGGAGCTTAGGGACATGGTTTAGCCTGGGGCTTGGTACAGTTGGGTTAATGGTTGGACTCAATGATCTTGAAGGTCTTTTCCAACCTAAATAATTGCATGATTCTATGATTCTCATATAACTGGTGCTGTTCCAAATCTGCTTTCTATGCTAGGATGTGCGCCAGCTAAGAATATGAGAAAGCAGCTTTCCACAGCACTGTGCAGGATGGAGACAGGCAGAGCTGGGTGGTGACTCCTGCTGTGGTAGCATCTTCAGCTCCCTGCCCAGCTCTGAGACCATGTCCTACAGGATATGTAGGCTGGAGATTTATATCCAAAGATATAATGCTGTTTTATTTACTAATATTGTATAACAGATGGGTCACAGAATTTTAATGAAGAGTGGTGAGCAATTGCCCTGTCAGACTATTTGTCTAATCAGAATTTTTTTTAAGTGCACATTATTCACTAGAGTGGGAGCATCTGGGGAAAAGACAAGAGTTTCTGCAGTAAGAACACAATTAAGGCAGTTGAGTGCTTGTGGTCCCAAAGGAGCCTGCACTGGTTTTTAGATACATCGAAGGAGGGAGTTACCACCAACAACTTCCTTAGACACACTGAACCTTGAGGTTACCATTTCTAGGAGCTGTGCCTACCTGCACTCGTTCTGGTGATGCCTGACCTACTGAAATCTCCAATTTTACATATTTTACAAGGTACACGACTTGTTTTTAACTCTGCGTGTTCCAGTATTATGTTGTCTTCTGGTGAAAATTGTGCAGGACAATCACACAAGGCTCATTACTGGAGAAGCAGAGATCTGAGACCAAGCTAACACTTTTTACCTATATACTGGACAGACAGGAATATCTTCACATTCTCTTTCTTCATACAAGGTGTCTGGGCATGCCTGTCCACCATTGGCAGCATCCTGGATGATAATCCTATACCGGGACTGCTTAACTACAGTGGCATTGCCTGTAAAATAAAGACAAGAAGTGTCTTCCAGACACAGTTGGCACCACAAGACAGTAATTGAGCTGCCTTGGTTACAAACATGCTTTGTGTCTCCCTTTATATTATGAAACTATGACCATCCTGGCACTACTCAGACAGGAAACGAATGGTGTGTTAGATCAAAAGCCACCATTACTTGCTTCGAAATTACCAGCAGTTCAAGTGAACAGCACCTGGTAAGTTGATCAACAGCCTACGAGATGCATCAAAAAGTGTCTATTTAACTGAGGATCAGATCGGACAAGAAAATAAGTATGAGACAATACTCACGCATCTGAACGGGAGAAATGAATAAAACCCAAAAATCCAAACTGTCGTAATGGAAGGTTTTCTTTCTGATAACATATTTGGATGGTCTCAGGATGCTACTAGAAACCCATCATTATGGGCCTAGAAATTACAGTTGATAACTTCTTGACAGAAAAACCATTTCAGCCAACTAACCCCCTACTTAACAGAGTTGATACAAGATCAGTCCGTCCACAAACACAGTCCACAGAATCTAGAGTAGAGGACGCAGCATGAAAGACAAGTGCAGATGCAATAAAATTGGTTGCCTCTAAAAATAAGCAAGTTATACACATCTTCACTCATACACGTGCTATTGCTGTGAGACCACCACAAAGGCACTTTTGACCTGGCAGAAGGTTGCTCACCCCAGCTGCTACCATGAGGCAGGATAAGTGCATCCAGGGTCATTCCCTCTCCATCTTCTTTAACAGTCACCACCTGAGGCAGCTCTATAGCTTCACAGAGTCTCCTTTCAGATGCCTGACTCAGAGCTTGTAAAACCTCACAGCCAGCCTTTTACTGAAAATCTTGCTGAAGTCGTCACTCCTATAAATTAAGCTAAACCTTTTTTTGTCTTCTGTTCACTAGATGTAAAAAAAGAGTTGATCTCTATCGCCTGGTACATAGGAAATGTCAAGGGCTTGCATCCTCTTTAAGTCTTCCCACTCTAAACTAAGCAAACCCAGCTCTTCGTTAAGTCCTATTCCGTTACCTCTTGTTGCTCAATTTGTTACAATCCTGGGTCCACAGAATCCCACCTGCAGCCTGACCATAACACATTTGGTGTTTGACATACAACATACCTATGAGTTCAACAAGCATTCATATTTTAGCATTTCAAACTGTTGATTTTTACTCATTTTGTAGTCTGTTGTACCTCCAGAGGTGTCTGAGACAGTACTCAAGTCTTTAATCCCCACTCTGTCTGTGTGCAGTCAATTTTTCCTTCCCAACTCACATTTTGATAAATTTCTCAATTATTTGAGTATCATTTAGTACAGTGTTTATTGTGTTTGCTACCTCTTTCAGCTCTGCACCATCTACCAAGGTTACAGTTCAAGCACACAAGCTGTTCAGACAAGTATCACATCAAATTGGCACAAGAAGTGTTTTCTGTGTGACTCCCCTTAGCCCACATCCCATTTTGATCATGAATAGTGGATATCTACCACACAACTAATCAGAAGCAGCTCTGCAGTGAAGGACATGAGAGTCCACATGGACAAACTGACCATGAGGCAGCAATGTGCTCCTGCAGAAAAAAAACGGACACAGGGACTTGTGCTGCTTTAGGAAGAGCATCCCCAGCAGATTAAGGGAGGTGATCCTTCTTCTTGACTCAGCGCTGGTGAAACAACTGGTGCTGTGTCCAGTCCTGGGCACCTCAGGATGAGAAGGACCCAGGCACACTGGAGTGAGTCCAGTGAATGACCACAAAGTCTACTGGGGGACTGAAGCACCTGACACACTAGAAGAGACGAAGAAACCTCAGACTTTTCAGCCAGGAGAGAAGGCTCATGGGATCTTATCAATAAGTATCAATGCCCAGTGGCAGGCACCAGAGGAGACAGAGACAGACTTTTCACAGCCGAGTACCCACTTAACACTGATTTAATTCCAGTCAGTGTTCCTCAGCTTCCTGATAAAAGTTTAATGTGTCAAAAATCTACCATTTCCCTTAATTAGAGCCGCTACACTGTCAAAAGAAGATTACATTTATTGAGCATCATTTGCTCTCGATAAATCCATACTGGGCAGTTTATTAGAATCTAATTCTTGAAATGTTTACATCTTGAGTAGTAACGTGTTCCTGTGTTTTTCTACATAACCAAGTTACGGTGAGCAATCTACAGTGTCCTCAACCTTCCTTTGGGGAGAGCCGAAGGTGTTGGTTCGTTGGTTTGGTTTCTTGGTGTTACTGAATTTTAGTTAGTTCCATAGGACTATGCAATTTCTCATACAGAACACAGTTCCTAGATGCTCTGGCATTACTTTACTACTTCCTTCTCTATTCACACAGCCCTACTGACATGGGAATACCTAATTTATGGAAATACTTATTATTCAGATAATTCCTCTCCTGGCTGAAGACAGGAAATAACAGCAGCAATTGCACATTCCCCACACTGTGTTTCCCTCCTTTCTCAGAAAGTAATGGATATGGATTTCATTCAGTCTCCCCCTACTTTTAATCCATTTATTCTTATTACCTAGTATCACACTACAGCTTAATTTGCATTCTCGATTTCCTGTTTGGTGAAGCAATTTGACAATCAAAAAGGTCTAGGTGATTCCTGCTGTGGCAGGGGGACTGGACTAGATGATCTTTTGAGGTCCCTTCCAATCCCTAATGATTCTATGATTCTATGAAACAAGATTCTGAACAACTCTGATGATGAAGAAAGACAAGCTTTAGAAAAAATGTTCTTTAATCTAAGGGTGGTGGATCAGCAGAACAGTGCCTAGAGTGCTTGTGGAGGCCCCATCCCAAGAGACATTCAAGGTCGCACTTGATGGGGCTCTGAGCAGTCTGTTCTAGTGAGAGATGTCCCTGATTGCTGTAAGGGGTTTGGACTAGATGACCTTTGGAGGGCCCTGCCAACCCAATGCATTATATGAATCTATAATTAAAAAAAGGGTTTATCTAGCTGTATTTGATGTTTTCATGGTTTGAAGCCTAAACATGGAAGTCATACACAGACCTCGACATGCCTTGCTCCCCTGTGCTACTGGCTTACTGTTACAATAGTTTTAGGATACTAAATAGAGTGCCTTCCTGGTCTTCTACACTCCTGCCTGCATAGAACGTGATCCCCAGAGGCGTAGATACTAATTCCCTCCGTTTGTTGAAGAATGTCTTTTTTTTTTAATGTCTTGCTGGTATCACCAGCCTTTCCTTCTCCTAAGAATCGTGAACTCTATCACTTTGTGATGATTTTCATTCAAATTATCTGCTAGCATTAGAATTTTAGCCATTTCCTTCCTATTAATCAGTACCAAATCTAAATGAGCTTCCCACAGTAATTTTCTCCACCTCAAGAAACTAAATTATCCTCAACATTTATTGCACATTACTCAAACCCCATTTTCAAAATTGAATTTCCTCATTGGCTTTTCTACAGCATTCCTTACAAATGTTAATGAACGTAATTTTTATATCTCAGTTAAAATTGCTATGGCTTGATTTTCCAGAGTATTAGCATTATGCAGGACTGTCCTTTTAAAGCTGAACTTCAGCTGATTTCAAGTATGGCTATGACGGCTTGCCCTCCTGGAAAGATCAAACCTCAGGAACTTAAGGCCATCTTTATTTCTATGTCCTTGATTTTTCCAAGTCAGATAATGTTTGAGAATTTTGAGGGTGCCTTCCTTTCTGTCTCCCACTTCTGTTTACCTGTCTCTTGTCCACTTCTCTAAAGTGTGTTATGTCTAGTCCAGCTTTAAAGGAAACACGCAGGTTCATGCTCTTTGCGCCTCTCCAGACAGAAAGGCAGAGTCTGGTCAACACAAGACTCTGAGCACACAAATAATAAGGACAGATTCTCCAAGATTGTAGGCACCAAAATCAGAGCTGTCTCCAGATAAGAGCTTTTGAAGAAGTAACCCTTGAACTGTGACCAGCTCTGGCTGAGTGTTTTTTCTAAGAACTGGAAGAGGCAGATCCTTGACAGAAACTGTCTGACACAGAGCAGAGGTCACAAGAATCTCTTATCACAGCATGCCACGCATTTCATCCGCTTTTACTCCATCTTATTTCAAATCTGATTTAAGGCAAGGGGAAATAAACAGGACAGTTACTACCTAACATTTCATGTAAACCTGTTTAGAGAACTAAGCAACAGTGAAACCTCTAACCTTCCCTTTGGACAACCAATACCCTGAAGAAGAAAGGTACTTACAGATACCATCTATCTTCAAGAGGAAGATGAAAAATATTATTTATTGTCAGGCGTTCGCTTTTTCCAATCCCCCCACTTTAAATCTCTGCTGACAGACCAGTGAGCACATGACCCGTGCTTAAAGCAGCTACCATCCCAGGACACCTTCACCACCAGGAAAGCAGGTGACAGAGGATAATCTACTTGCTGCTCATTCCAACCATTTCGTATTCTGAAACTTCCCTATTGATTCTTTGATTCCAGTTTTGATTCATCCTCAAAGACTCATTAAAACAGATCTGTTATAGGAGACTGCGGTAGATGGTTGTCACCTTTAAGTATCTAAAATGGCAGAGAATCAATAACATGCAACACCTCCGTGTTCCTGCCTCACCATCAGGTGTTTAGATTCAATTGCACTTCCTTTGTGAATTATGTTTTCCGTCCATCTGTTATTGCCCTAAGTTCACTGCTGTCTATGCTTCTGAGCTATGAGATAATCCTTCACCAGAAGACAGCCAGTTGTCTGATGACATTTAAATGCAGGGAAAATGTCAGCGTTTTTATTGTTAGGTAGTAAAGTTGGGTGCCTTTTCTCAGATAAACTACAAACAGCTCAACTGGTAAAGTTTCTGTGTAAAGCTGATTTAGTGATTGCATGTTTGTCTAAGCTCTGATCTTATGCTGGTACACATTTAATTTTAAATCTGCCAGGCAATACCTGTTCCTGCTTGATCTGCTTAGTAATTCACCATCTGTATATTGTTTTCATTAAATACAACTTTTCCATAAAAAAACCCAAACCCCAAACAACTCGCATATGTATAGTGCTTTTGAAATTTCATTACCGTGCCCAGGTTTTAATTGTGCAATGCAAATTAAAAAAAAATAATCTTGCAATGCAGCCATATCAATAACAGATCTAGCAAAAAGCAAATTCCCCCATCTAAGAAGTTTTAATTTAGAATTATATTAAAATGATAACACTGCCAAGCAGGTTAAATAATTAATTTCTTCTCATTTTAATTGTAGACTATTATTTAATAAACAAAGTAATTTACCAGGTAATTTATTCTACTTCTTCATAGGCAGCTCATTTAAAGTCTAAAAATAAATTGCTAATTAAAACAGGATTCACTGTTTTAGAAAGCAACTAATTTTCTTGTAAAATCTAACAACGACTGTGCTAGAGCATCCACTGAGAATCTTTGAAGGGCAAAGAAGCCACCAACAATACTGAAATATTCTGATAACTGCAAAGGCTTTCATCCGCACAATTAATTAAACAAACAAATTTGTCACAAAAACAAACATCAGATCATTGGAAAGAAACTTTGCTAAACACTTAACGTCCAAAACTAACCAACTAGATCAAAGAAATGTATGGGCCTTGAAAAAAATCAGAAAGCACAGGAGCTATTTGCATGACCTTGTACGTGCATCTGGCTTGGTCAAGATATATAAATTTCATATACTGTAGCATTTCGATGTTCAGCCTTAACAACACTTGGACCTTGGACTTTGAAGGCAGAAACCCAGAAGGAATTTATGGCAGGTAAAGAGAACTTGCATGTTCAAATCTGTTCACGAGGATCCTACCTCCTCCAACACCAGTGTCAACAACATCCCAAATCCAAATCTGATGAATCTCCTAAAAATTATTAGACTGACATGAACTACTAGTCTCTAACTTTTCCCAAAGTTTTGACCTCTTCCAATAGGCTTACCAGGCTGACATGCTGTTGGGCAGCGAGTCCACTCACTGAAAGGTGTAACAAGGCAGTCCTTCTTACAGCCAAGGAGACATGGTCGCACGGTCTCAGGTCTGATGGACTCTGGACATCTATCAACCCAAACACAAAGATAAAAGAGAATAAAAGAATAAAATTATTTGTTTTTAGGGAACAGGGAATCTCCAATACACAGGGAACTATATATTAGGGAAATGCTAAGACTTTCACACAGCTGCAAGTCTACTGCTGCACTAAAGACATCACTCCTGGTCACAACAAGTCTCGTGTTTCTTCTCTTTTACACTGAGTTGCATCCCAACTGAATCATCTTCAAAGTTTTAAAACAAATTGAAAATTAAAAAAGTGGAGCTTGGCTTGGTGACTACAGACTAAATGCGACTCTTTGACATCTAAAACACAAAGCTCACCACAACAAAACAGATCAATTCGCTTTTGAATAAAGTGAGCAGTTATGTTTATTAAAGCAGTCTTGTGGTAACACAACATGCACCAGCCTTCAAACCACTTGCAACTGCACAAAAGGACTGATGTGATACTCCTCCACTTTCAACTCCTAGGAAATACAAAGATAACTTAAAAGAGATCTTCAACCGAAACCTCAATTGTTATTTAAAAAGTTGTACGAAGTAGTATAGCAAGAAGAGCTCTCAGATTTATTTTTTTAACTCCTATATAAAAAAACATCCCATACACATTGTAATAAAAGGTTCAGATGCAACAGTTAATATATAAAACACAGAAGCATGCAAAAGAGACACCTTTCAAGGATGGGGTAGATACTGCACTTCAGGAGAGGGAACAGACAGGGAATTACTGGTTTTAATTTTTTACTAATTTCTAGTGGAAAGATCACTCAAAACCACTTTGTAATACATGCAACCTAAAATGATCCCATTTGAAAAAGGAATATACCACTAAACCCTACTGGGAAAGAAAATATATCTTGAAGTCATCATTCTGATTCATGGTTACTGAGATAATAGCAAGATACTTAGAGGTATAATTTAAAATAAAACAAACACAAAGAGACATGTCTTCTCATTAAGCCTGATTGTCCTAGAGGGCAATTTCTGTTATCTAACAGATGTTGTAAGTATTTTTCTGAAAAAAATTTCAATTCATTTGGCTTTCTGTGCTCTGCATCTTCTTTGCACATGGTGTAATCTTTCTGCAGGAAACCAGGAAAAATACGGAATACAAAAAAATACAGTAAGCCAACACACAAAAAATCCTGAATTACCATGATTTTGTGTGTTACCCCATTTCTGAAGCAATATTAACTGTAGGTTTTCACCACACCAGTTCTAAACCCAACATGATTTGTGTCAGTTCTCATCAACTCAAACAAGAAAATACAGTCCATCCACAGCCAGTGTCCACAGTGGGGAGAGCTGCCCTCCACTCCAGCCGCTGACCAGTCCAGACCCTCTTTGCTGATAATGAGGTAACAGTGAAACACAGAGGCTTTACTCCTTCACGTAGAACCATCTTCCCAAGGACTTCTAGAGGTCTAAGGTTTGTATTTTTAAGACTCTTATCCCTGTTAGAACAATATGCAGCACAGCAACAAAAGAAATTATTTCAGTAAGAAGTTTTTTTTAAGGACTCAGTAGTTCCTTCTGATCCACTACACGAGGAACACCACAGCACTGAAGCTACCACACCAAAGCTAAAGAAAGACCCTTTCTGAAGTCACCTGTACACTACCCTCTTCTTTCAGAAGGATTTTTCCAACAACTAAACTCTGAAACACTTTTTCCTTCAAAGAGTTCACTTACATGTTTACTTTCTCCCTTCAGTTCCACTTCCCTTTACATCATCTCAAAAGTGGGAGAGACAAAAAACTATTTTAGATATTGTATAGCTCTATCAACAAGACGCTAAATCAGGTGTAGTTACAGCATATCCATAGAGTCTCAATATAAATTAATACTATATTTCTTTTATTTAATTAATCTCATTAACCTCAAAAATTTTAATTAACTACTGAAATCTACACAGTCTGCTTATACGAGCTGGATTGTTCTGAGAGCTACAATAAGAAATGAAATGCAGTTGTAAGTCTCCAGACTCATTAGCACTGCAAAAAATAATTAGCAATGTCTTGATTTTTTTGGTATGAGGGAAAACATCTGTGCTATTTATTCTCCTCACTTAGTAAAGCAAAGCAAAATTCAGAATATTTGTACCACAGAATACATAATTTTGTTGTGTTGGTATTGCATTATAGAAGCTATATAAATCAGCTGAATAATACAGATCACACCTATGGCTCTGCCTTATTGTGGTATAAATATAATGGACAGTCTATTCACTTTGTGTGTTTTATTGGACCATTGCTAATAACACATTGATGAACGTTATATTCAGATGTACTTCATATTTTCCTCATACCTGTCCTTCAGGAAAAATATTTGTAGACAACTGTAAATTGGTATAACAGAGGAGCTCAGCGAAAAATCTGCACCATTGAAACCACACATTTTGGTTAGATTTACATAGAACATTTAAAAAGGGATAGCTATTTATTTTTTTTTACATATTAGTATCACTTTCATAGTAGTGATGGAGTAGTAGCTGGAGAACTAGACCCGGAATTAAATTCTTTTCAACACTTCAGACGCCTTACACTAGCTGAAAACACCTTCACATGTCACCTATTGCAGCTCCAAAACATCACTAAGAACCTTTCTTTAAATACCTTTTCGGAGTGACCTGGCCAGAACTGCTCTTCATGCAGAAGACTTTCCTTGTCTGCACACCGACTCCACAAGAGCCTTCTCCGCTCCAGGTAATGGTTGCATTGAGAGCAGTCACCAGCCTGTCCTCTGAGCAAGAGCTCCAAGGAGAGGTTTCCCAGAAGAAGTGCATGCACGGGTGGTCATTACAGACACGGTGCTCCTGCAGGGCTCGGTCAGGGGGACAGGCTTTTCCACCTGGAAGGAGCCAAGGGGACAGAGTAATCTATGTCACGGCAAAAGGCAGACATGGAAAAACAAACAAAAACACTGAATTTGCTTAATATAATCTTTTTTTTTATCTCCCCCACTGAAATAAATAAATAAATCTTAAATAAAGCTGTTGACCTTTACAGCTGCAATAACAACCTTCTAAAATATTGTTTCCCCATTAAACTAGCCTTGCATAAAATTGTATTCCAATGCATAACGGAAACAGAAGTAGGCAAAGTGTACTTCTGAGTTACCTTACCGATACTCCTACGCACAGCCAAGTTAATTCCATTTAAACGCCGGTATCACTTGGCAAACACACAATTAGGTTTAAAGACAAATTAAGCATTATTTTTATGTTCATTCTCCTTGCTGATTTCCCAAGGAGGAACACCTCTTTCTAATATTTGGACTGTATTGCATGTTGTTTTAAAGAGCTGAGCTGTTCTGATGGAGGAATGTCTCAAGTAATACCCACACCTGCAAATCAAGAGGGGGAAACTTGAAAGAGAGGTTTTGAGTAGGAAGCCTTTACTCTTCTGAAGTGGAATCCTTCAAACTGGTATCCAAAGACTTTGCTGAGCTGCAGCGATTTGTCAACAACTGGCAATAAGTCCACAAAGTCCAGGAGTTTGAACAGACTCCCCAGAAGCTTTAACACTCCAGCCAGCAGCCTGAATTTATCCCATAAAAGGAGCAGATGTTCGTAGCTCAAAAGCTAAGGAGTGCTGCAGTGAAGCTGAGCAGTAACTATTGTCGCTTTAGGACGAAAAGTAAAAATTACTAAAATCAAACCCATTCTCTTTCAGAAGGGAGAATCTGACAACATGTGACATGGCCAAAGTGCTGCAAGCTTTGAAAGAACTGAAGAGTCGGGGCCATATACCTCAAGGCTCAGAGCAGCTTTACGCCCTTCTAAAATCAACAGGAGATGAAGGTACTTTGCTCCGCAAAGGGATGCCTACAGGACTCAGCCTTCTCAAATAAGTTTTGGGCCCAAACGGCCACAGTGAATAGCACTGAGAAAAGAAAAAGATATCAAAATTTCTGAGCAGACTGATTTGGATAATCATGTCACATTACCATTTGTCTTTTCACAAAAAAGGACTGTTCCACATTGTGTTCAGTCTCTGAAATCTTTAGTATGATGATGGAGCAGAAAACACCCCAGGTAACTTATTTCCTCAAGATTTTGAGTTGGCAGGAAAATGTAGCCCAGCTATTGCTCTGCTGTGTGAAAAACAGAAAATGTAGCAAGCAAAAGGCTTTTTTCCTGATCCATCGGGGATAAAAAGACAAATAAAATTTTAATTCAGATTATGAGCGTCCCAGGGAAAAAAAAATTAAGGTGCTTTTTCTCAAGAACACCCACTGTGAGGAAGCTCACCTCAACAACGGAGAGAAAGAATGAGGTAGTTTTAACTTTAGATAATGAGCAACACCACGTGGTCCATCCAACCACAAACAGGCGAAACCACAAGCAGGAGGTGCCATTCATAAAAAGAACAAGAGCCTAACCGTTCTCCCAGGCCATTGGCAACTTCTGTACAAGAAGGGTAGGATAGCACACCACTGCTGAGCTACTCTAGTAGCCATTTACAGACTTTTTATGGTCCTGTTGTTCATCCATTCCCTCTGGTACATTTTCCAGCCAGGACCACCTGCCTCCACAGTCACCTCTTGCACCAAGTTTCAGAAGTTTGTCTGCATAAAGAAATAACTTTTAAAAGCTGATTTAAACCAAGTTCCTCCAGTTTCATCAACAGTTTCCTGGTTATCTTATGCTGGGAGAACACAACCCAAGCATTTGTACAGTGGCACCTCAAGTCTGCAGACATCAAAGCCGCAGCTATCATTGCCTCACTTAATAGAGAACAAATGAAATGTGACTTGCAAAGGTACTAGAGTTCTGTAGAAGTTGGTAGCTCGGCTGTGAGCTGGGTATGAAAGAGTCAGAGAAAGCATGTAATGTAGACAGCCTCAGTACTGCTGCTGGTATAGCAGCAATTGTGGTATCAAATCTTCTTCCTCTCTCCAGAAAGTCGAATCAGTGACCACCTGCATGCAGATGTGTGGCTCTGCAGAACAAACCATTACACTTACCGCTAAAGATGTACAGAAAAAGTTGGGGCACTTGGTTTTACTAGTAGATTTTTCCTTCCTGAGAAACTCAGAAGTATTGTGTTCACAGCACATCAATTTTCAGTTCTGTTTTGGGTTGAGATGGCTGAGCTGCTGTGCTTCCAGAATCTACCTTTTCAACACTTCACTTTCATAATTCCATGTTTATCTCTTATTTGCATTTTGTTAATTCCACAAAAATATTAAGCCAACTGTATTTCTTAATTTTAATTAGTCTCTAGCTCATAAACTTTTTTAGTAGTAGTTATTCAACTGACAAGTACGTAACCTTTTTTCATCCTGAAGGACCCCAATTTTCTTTGCAAGTGCTTATAAGGATGTTTATATGAATACAGACCATTCACATGAGTACAGGTTTGCCAGATCAAGTCCTTACATTGCCCCAGAATCAGTGGGTGGCTTTAATGATGATTTACAAAACAGCACTTAACAGAGCTTGTCTTAGACTAGATTTGCATCTAAAGTGTTTTGCTGCTGCGTTAGCTGCACATAGCGCTGACAATAGTAGATATTTTTGTTTTGTCAACAAGGCTTTAGTCTGTTAGACCTGTTCACCTTTTATGAATTTTTATGCGCTTCATGCGATGCCTTTCAAGTCCTCCATGATAAACCAATGCACAAATGAACTACCACATGGGTAACTATAGTTATAAGACTACTCTTGTCACACAAAACAGCTTGTACAAATAATTGTAGCCCTGAAACGTTGATAGATAAAAATCCAGATACATGATGTGGCCATGAAGACCTAGGTGAAATCATACATATTCATCAAGAGCTACAGATATACTCCAATAGAAAAACAAGGTCACTACATTCTAGGTCTTCACTGATTTAATAAAAAGGCCTTTTCTATTCACCTATTTTTCACAGCTCACTCTTCTTTTCCAGATCAGTACTGAAACGCTCCTATATAAATACACTTACACAACGAGTCTGTGCCGTGCAGCAATTTCATTAGTATAGGATGTCACTCTCCTAAACCAAATTCAGCTCCCAACTGGCCCTCGACAGACACTAATTCATAGGCTGAAGCAAATAATTTTGAACAGTGACAGAATTTCTCTAAGCACCACGTGCATTAACTGAAGCCCACAAAGATATTTGAGTCACTAGGCGTGAAGTACAGACAAGTATTAAGTACCTGTCCTCACTGTTGTGTTACTGGGATTCGCTCTGACCCAATGCGGTTTTTGCCTGAGGAATGCAAGTCAATCCATTAAACAAACAAATGGTTATTAACCCAAAGATGTTTACAACTCACCCTCAGCTGGAAGAGCCAAGATGGATCTACTCCTGCTTTGACTGCCCTCGGCATTTTTACTGGAGCATGAGTGGGAACACGTGGACCAAGGGGACCACTCGCTAATCACACAGTCCGTTGCACAGGGGATTTCACACGACATGACTTCAGGGCGGGGAAGATCTGAGCAGAGGTGATGTGGTACTTCTTCTCCTACAGCAAACAAAACAAGACAGACATGCATGAAGGCTCAGCTTCGCTTATTATTCATAGTCCACATCAAACAGACTAACTTCACGTCAACCACCTGCTTGCCTGTGAAGGACAACACTACAAAAGAGCACAGGGTTAAGCTTCAGGCTAGAGAGTGTAACACTTGACCAACTAACCTCATGTGTTCGAAGTTTTATGTGTGACATCTTGGCTGCAGTCCACTTAATAAAGCCAGCAAGCAGGCAGGAGGAATGAAGATAATTCAATCAATGGAAAGCTGTAATTTCAATTATCATCAATTCTGTTGATCATTGTCCCATGCTTTCCAGCAATTCCCACCTAAAGAACCTATTTTCCACAAGACAAATTCTGCAGGTCCCCACAGAAGACAATTTTCAGCTGCCTGCAGGCCAGAGAAGCATCCAATACATGGTGATTCTCCTGCAACCTCACCAGAACTAACCCCATACCATTTCTGACTTTGCTTCTCACCCAAAACGAATCTACTGGGCAACTGCCATCCAAGGAACAAATATTTTTCTTGGGGAAGGACAAGGGATCTGGATCAAAGCATACCTCCTGAGAAGCATCTTCCCCAAACCCTCCTCAACAAATTAGGCCATTGGGGCCGGTAGGGAAAAACTAACAACTATTAAGAACAGGTGGCAGGATGAGCAGCAAAACAAAGAACATGAGAGGGATGTCAGGTGCAGCATTGTTTTTGAAAACCAAGTAACATATAATCTTATTTCTGAAATAACATGGGAAACATCTAGTAATTTTAGTAATTAAGTAAAATTTATGAGAGCAATGTAATTCATATAAATTGTTAAAATCTTAACTCTTCTGGTACCGAATTACATCTAGTGTCTTACAAATACAACTCCAGCAATGAACAGACATGAACACTTTCATAGAACCAAAAAATATCTTAGATTGGAACAGACGTCAGAGATCACCTAGTTCCAACCCCCCTTCCATAGGCAGGGACACTTCTCACCAGGCCAGGTTGCCCACAGCCTCATCCAACCTGGCCTTGAACACTTTCAGGGAAAGGGGATCCAAAACCTCCCTGGTCAACCTGTTCCAGTGCCTCACCACCCTCATAGCGAGAAATTTCTTCTGGACATCTAATCAAAATCTCCCCTCTTTTCAGGTCGAAATTATCCTCTTTGTCCTATCACTAGAGTCTCTTGTAAAAAATCCCTCTCACAGTATCACAGTATTACCAGGGTTGGAAGGGACCTCATAGATCATCAGTTCCAACCCTTACCACAGAGCTCAAGGCTAGACCATGGCACCAAGTGCCATGTCCAATCCTGCCTTGAATAGCTCCAGGGACGGCGACT
>JAOXOE010000602.1:26824325-26873907 GCA_028565055.1 Phoeniculus purpureus | reverse complement strand
GTTGCCCTTCTCTGGACTCGCTCCAGCACCTCAATGTCCCTCTTGTACTGTGGTGACCAAAACTGGACACAGTACTCTAGGTGCGGTCTCACGAGTGCCGAGTGCAGGGGCACAATCACCTTCCTACTCCTACTGGTCATACCATTTCTGATACAGGCCAGGATGCCACTGGCCTTCTTGGCCACCTGGGCACACTGCTGGCTCATGTTCAGCACAAACAGGAACAAACAGGACAAACATGTTCAGAACAAACAGAACAAACCAAAGGATGAAAGTTCTTCTACGCTGTTAGAAATCTGTATATATTTATATTTGCTCGCTATAAACTGTATTCAGTGACAGCATCCAGGCCACTGACTTGTAAAGTTCATTCTTCCACAGTACCGCTAAGAAAATTCTTCATTTCTTTTCTCCAGGGCCTCCTGGCCAGCATCAAACATTCTTATTTATATTTTACATGAACAAACACTTCACCATGTTATTTAATTACAAGGTGAAAAACATCACTCATTAAACACCAATTGCTCTGCATTTCCCATGACGATACTTGCAGCTGAAGTGTTAAATTTATGCCTCATTTAAGGCAAGTCGCAAGGTCGAACACTGAGTATAAGTGAATGCATGACCACATCCTTGGCCAAAGGGCAATACCAAACAGGCAGAGAAGGAAAGCATCTTCAGCTTCTAGAAAGCTGCCCATGCAGTGAAACCAAACTGAACTGCTCTACCCATTTCTGCACATTTCACCAGGATTTAAGTCATCTCAGTATCTGACATTACATGTGTGTTTCCTTCCAGCTGGCCACTGGCAGGTCTCACTGAGTTGATGAAATTTTTGAAGTACATCTAGGACAATCAAAATAACCACACAGTGCACTTTCAACCTGGCTCATCCTGTTGTTTTTTTCTCCGTTATCTTTTCTGAGTATATCCACATACATCTTAATACATGCAGATCTTCATTCAAGATTTGTATTAAAACACTTCTTCAGCTGTTTTACTGAAAAACCTGAACTCTCCCCAGTAAATTACAGTTCATGCATCAGGAAATAAATACAAACATTTGCATTACCTGCTGAGAAGCAGCACAGCACAGCTCCACCAGGCTTTAAATAAAGATGACAGCTAGCTTAAGTTTCTTTTTACAGACACATAAATCAGGAGGGACTCACCTGAAGTCATGGAGATTTACCAGAGTGAGAGGTAAACGACACTCAGTGAATTAAATCATTGAAGAAGTTTATCAAAACCAGGCTGAAATTGTCTGGGGACTAGACAGTAACACTGATACGGTTCCATTGTGACGATGCTGGCGGGCAACACGCCACAGACCTCCTGAGCTGGATTTTAATATAAAAGCAGTATTATTACAGAGCTATTTTTTAAGAAGACTTCTCATTTACTGGAGGACAAATGATGCTAATAATAATGTTAGAACAAGATATTCCCCAAAGCAGTCACTGACAGGTTAATTCAGCCAGTGAAACAAGAAAGTGATGCTATTCTAGATTTCTTTTTGATATGTAAGGGGAGCTGGTTATAAAAACAAATTTGGAGTACATGATTATATGCCAATGCTAAATTATTCACCATCGTTCACAGAACCCTTAGAAAAGGCAGGCTGGCATTTTCAGTCACAGCTCTTGGCTTTGAAAGGGCAACTTCAGCACAGCAAGGGAACCAGCCAGGAAATCACTAATCATGACACTGAAAAATCTGCCTGAGGAAGGAAACTGGTGTTTTAAAGTCAGAGATGCCAACCCTTGAAGGGGTCCACATCTCAGCTAAAAAGAAAAATCACAAAAGCTGCATGCCACATCCTCACGTGTCAAAGAGACCAAGCACAGAGAGCAAGTTCTGCATGGGTAACGGAACTCATGTGGAGGTGATGAAAGCACCAAAGGAAAGCCCCACCTTCGAGTTCAAGAGCGGCCAAGGAAGAGAGTGCAGGGGGAGCTACCAAAGCCCATTCAAGAAGATATTAAAACAAACGATGAAAGATTTGTTGGTGACATGAAAAGGTAACTGGAAAGCAGAGGAGCTCCTACACAGTGTAGCTGGAGTACAGATTAAATACAGCAGGTCATTCCAAAGTACATGAACACAGGCTTCAATTCCCACTGAATTCAGTGATGGCCACACAGAAACTATTACAGCTGAGATAACACATCACTCAAGAAACAGAATATCCAAAAATGAGGAACTAAGCAATTTCCTTTCAGGCTAGTGAAAGATCTGGCATATTAAGTAAGAGGTGGGGTAGCAAGTTTAAATAAACCAAGCAAGATGTAAGCAATATGAGCCATCAGAAATAACCAAAGTCACATCCATATTCACAGAGGAAAAAAGTTAGCAGAGCGACTAAAAGCCCTTTCTTCTAAGCTCAGCAGCAGCAAAGCTTTAGGACAATTTTTAAGGTAAGAATAATCAAAGCCAGAGAAGTAGGGAGGAAACATCACATGGGTTTAATCCAGGCAAGACACACAAATCTGACATCTTCCTTAGAGAAGAAAACTCACTTTCCAGAGAAAAGGAAAAAATCGATCTCAGCTGTCTGGTTTTGGTAGAGCTTCAACGTTGTGTCACCTGGGAAGTTATTAGTTAAATTGAAGAAGAATTGAAGTCAAATTTAAAAAATTTTAAATTGGCCTGAAACTGCTAGAGGTGGACAGGAACAGCAACATTAAATGGGGAACGTCAGGCTGGAAGGAAGTTATTAACAGCACTGCTGGGAAGCTGGTCTTGGAGCCAGTCTTGGTTAATATTTCACCAATTACAGTGGCACACAAATAGCTACGGTCCTGTTAAAATTCTGCTGAAGACAAGAAGCTCACTGACATCTTTATACAGGGAAAAGTGGGATGGTGAGGATCAAGAACTGCACGGTACTTGGACCAGAGTACCAGTGCAGTAGAACAGATGCAGATCACATATCTGGGCACTGGAAAAAAAATCAGCCCTGGTAAACTGCAGCAGGGCATCATGAGATGAAACTTTATGTGATGTTGCTGTAAAATAAAACAGAGGAAAATGCCATCCGGGAAGGTATTGTCCAGGTTAGAATTTCCCTGCAAGACAGGATACAATTACGAGTGTTTTATAAAACCCTGCTAAGACCCTCTCCAGTGGAGTGTGCACAGATCCAGACATTTAGTTTTCGAAATTCGAACAGAAACAAATGGAGAGGAAAACACCAGGGTGATTGCAAGAATGAAGGTCCCGTCTTGCAGGGAGAGGCTAAAAGCGTTTGATACACCTGGAAACAAAAAGCTGCAAGGGATGGCTCTCTTGCCATTAGAGAATAGAGATGTTTTCTACCCATACAATCTGCAGGGCAAGAAAATACCAGACAGAAGAGCTTTTAGTACTAATGGAAACTTCAGCAAAGATGAGACAGGAAAAATACCTGTGCCCTCAGCCTGGCAATGAGAAAGGTTTTAACCAGCACAGGATGGGCCTTTCCACCAGAGTAATGCAGAACATCTGCCTAATGCCAAGGCAGAATTGAATCGTGTTTTCCACTGGTCAACAGAGTTTCCTGCAATTTCTGTGACTGTAACAGAGAAAGAAGTCCTGTGTCCTGCAAACACAAGTGTTTCATCTGTGAACCTGGATTAAGGCCACGAGACTCCTGCTTCACCTCTCCTCTCCCACTAGTGATCACATATTAATTTTCTAGCAAACCTGCAATTAGAGGAGTGAACCAAACAGACAATTATCCTTAATGAAACCTCAAATTAAATGCAAATTAAATTTGAGACCACTGAAAAAGTGATCTTTCACTAGAATTACATAATGAATTGGGGTTTGTCCTCAGCACTCGTTCACTGGGCTGACGTAGTTCTGCGATATAAGGAAAAGATAAATTGACTTAAGCAACGACTAGTGTAAAGTTATTAAGTCCAACTTTTGCTATTTAGGGCTTGTTACAGAATGTAATTTTAAAAAACCAAAAAAACCAAGCAACCCAACAAACTTGCTCTTAGTAACTGCATCTAGAGGGAAAATGCTGCTTTTTTTTCCCCAGGCAGTGCTGTTTGCCAGATCGAGTGCCAACAGCTTCAGTTTAGGAATCAAGTGAGGCTGGTGTGAGAAGGCAGGTGGAAGCACTACAAAAGTTCTGGTTTCCATACAAGCCATTAGGAGTTTTAATTAATTGAATGCAATAGAAATATGGAAAAGCCCAGTATTTAATGGAATAATTTACCTCCTACTCAATTAGGGAACATAGTAAGTTTTGGGGATTAATTATTGTTATACACATGAAAAATCAGAATGAAAGAGACCAACGGTTGTGCATGGTACAACTGAAAAGTGGAGACCTTCTATTTACAGTCTGAAGTCTAGCTGTGTACTCACTGTAAGTTACACATCATAATTAAAATGAACCATGTAATAAATACGGTTTAGCCTGGGTTTTGTGTTTTCTTATTAAACTTAATGGAGAGACAGTACAGTAACTGAAGCTACAATTTAGACTGAGAAAACGTAAAGCACAGACCTCTGACAAAATTTTCACTTTAAAAGAATAATTTTATCTCAGTTATTGTGGTCTCACCTGGCTCTGCAGTAATTCCTTCCTGGGAAGAATACTCACTTCCCTCAGGTGCTTGTCATCAAATCCAGAGAGTATTTTACATTTGTGTGACTTTGAGAGATGTCCCAAACTTCTGCATTTTTCCCATTTGTAACACACAAAACCTTTTTTAAGAGCAAATGGTCCTTATTTTACCATCTAAAAGCTGTTCCAATAGTGCTGCAAATGCTATTGGACACATTTCAGGGAAGCATGTGGAGACTGAATGCTCCTTTCATTATTAACTCCATCAATAAACATCAGCTCCAGCCAAAAAATTATCTTTTCCTTTTTAAAGTCAAACTTCATCTGTTACCCCGTCTGCAAATTAGATCACAATCCAGCAAAAATATGCAAACTTCTGGTATACAAAATGACTGAGTATTCTGTAGGGAGGCACTCTGCAGGGCTCTACATACCAGTTGGATCAAAGGTCTCACCTTCACTCAACCGGCAGAAAAAGGGGAAACAGTGCATATATTAATACAGCTCTCTAAAAAAACAGAGTCAATTTAGGGGGTCTCAAAAGTTAATTGAAATTTGACTACATTTAATTAAATTATGAGAGTCAGGTCGGAGACATTTGGTTAGAATAGCATGGTAGTTAGAAAACCACTAGCTGGAAGAGACAACACAGAACTAACTGGTGTTTGCACCTGCTGTCACACAACACACCAGGGATTGATGGGCGACAAGCTGCCATAAACCCCATGCAGGCAGGCAGTGCTGTAGAGCAGAGCAGCCGGAGCACATGCCCAAAGCACTCATCACCAGCTCTGGCACAGGTGGCTTTACTGAGAGGTACAGGTGGAGAAGAAACAAGCCACACGGAGCCCAGATCTGCACACAAACTTCTCAGTATTGATCTTCAAGTGAAGCCTTTTGATCTGGAGCACTGCAAGACCTACTGTCCCATGTTGTGCTGCACAGCTACATACGAAGTAACGTCCCCTAACATCATTAAGAACTGAAAGCAAAAGTCATACTCACTGTTTTAAACAGAGCAAAAATCTGTACCTGTCAGGCACTGACTGTTCTTTTGATTACAAAAGATTTTTGATCATAGCTATCAGGAACATAGAACTAGTGTTGTCGTAAGGACTGCGCAGTTCCATGGGTGGTGGGATCCATTAAAAAGGATTCTCAATAGGATTTTTTTTAAAGTTACAGCATAAAGAGTAAAGGAATCTGTGTAACATGAACATCTGATTCCAAGTCAAACATTTTAGTGCTATCTGAAAGACTCAGATAATCCTCTGTGCTGCCTTCTCTTGCCAAGCTCTCAGGCTCCACACTACATTATTATGATGGGGAGAAAACAAGGCAATGATATTTAAAAAATATTTATTCTTCCTCTAGGTGGGATTAATTCCTGAGGTTAGCATGGAGATATGACCCAAATGTGACTTGTACTTAGGAGTTCCTATGTGATAAGTAACCACGCTGAAAACGCTGCTGTTGGCACACACCTCCTGAGAGGATACCTACTGCGCAAAAACAAAGACATGAGAATGCTGATCAAAATCTATGAGTCATTTATCAAACACTGACCTGAAATGAATATTTAAAAAAAACCTTTTACATGCAAATGCTTAATCCGATCAAGTCTAATCATCACATTTCTTTCTAGGACTGATGAGGTGCGCACATACTGTGCAGCGTGAGATACCATCCTCCATGTCTCATTCTCAAAAAGTTGTTTTTTCAGTGTTGCTCTGGGAACACATGGAATAGATAATTAATCTTTTCTCATTACTTGCCTGTTTCGGCTGCCCACCTGTTGACCACTCAGGTAATATCTGGTTTACACGGACCAAGTACTTCCATTCTCTCCACAAGACAAACTCAAAGTATAATTGATTTCTCTGATGGGTTTTCTAATGAATATCTATTGTTCCTTTAGCTCCTGAAGTTCTCACTGATACTTGTGTTCCAACAAATATAAATCTGTTTATTTACTATCCAACTTCATAACCAGCTACTGGCTTGGGAAAAGCAATGATCAATGGCCACACATCTCGTAGCCCCTCTCTGTGACCAGTCCGAGCAGCAGAATCCTCCATCCTACATAGCAAGCAGGAACAGACAGGATCTGAGCCTTGTTAAAAAGCAACATGACAACACTCTGTAAACCAGACTTGAACTAAACTACATGCTGAACCCAACTAGAATTTAAAGTGCTGGCTTGCCCTACTGTGGTTTATCACAAATATAGATTGCGTTGAACAAACACTAGAATCGCTGGGCCAGATGCAGGATACACGTTTACATCAAAACATGGATATAAAGTCTGGATTTAAAGCTAGGATTTGAGGATATTGTGTGCAAGAAGGATATAAATTTGGCATGCATGTTTTGATTCAGGTCTGAATCCCTAGTTACAAAGGAGTAATTCCTTAATAACTGGATTAATAGCAGCACAGATAGTAACACCGAGCTGTCAGAGGAATGATTTACATATACAAATATATGTTCCAGATGGCCACTTGAGAGTAAATGAATTTAAATTAAAGCAACAGATTGGATTTATTTTATGAGATTTTCAAAATTTGCACAGTCATGAAGGGCCAGATGCTGGATTTAGTGACCACCAAGCATTCCTGCTGAACCCAAAACCAACTGAGAAGCCTCAGGAACGTCCATCCACTGCAGCTGCCTTACCTGAACGCACGCGACAAAGAGCACAGACCTTCTTAAATGCTGAAGACAGAATGAAAAACCTAAATGTTTATTAACTAAAACACTGTATAACCATCCTAACAAATGTATATTAATTATTTTCACCAGTTAAATATGTATCTAGTAAGACATTATAGAAGCAGCATATGACTAGGTCTTCAATACTTTTCACTCTTGCTTGGAAAAGGCTATTAATCTTAGCTAATTTTCTACTTTACTCTCTTTTTCTCAGACTCTTCAGAACGAGAATGAAAATATCTTTATGCCTAGAAGTTAATTAGGAAGTTCATGAACCTCACAATGTCACTGAAAAAAGGAAAAGTTCTCGTCTTTATTTAGTAAAATCATAATTAAAAACTCCAAGACATTTAATTTAAAAATTGTCACTCAATTTAAAACTAACTCACAAGAGTATAAAGAAGACTTAAACTTAACAGATGTTGGAATAAACTGTTGAATGCACACTGACCAGCTAAGCTGACAGATACTTGGTTTAGCATTTCTAATTGCAAAAGTTCATTCTAATTAATAATAATTGCCCAATTCTCAAACTCATGCACAATATTCTGGGTATTTCTGACCATCTGAAAGACATCTACAGTTTTGTATCAAATACAGCGCTTTTCTATGTGATTCTACAGCAAACCATTTTCATCAAGTAAAAAGGAATTTAGCTATTTTTTATTAATGATTCTAAAATATTTATTTAAAGAAAAGAGATTTTAAAAACACAGAAATATCATTTTGTTTCAGTGGCAGCACTATAATTGCACACAAAGTTACTCAGGAACTACCAAACTTCAAAGAAAGATTAAGACAAGTTGAGCATTTCATAGTGATTACACCTCAGGTGGAGCAGCAATGGATTACTGGAAGGATTCAACTGATTTCAAACACAGGATGGGAATCGAGGAGGGCTCTTGCCTGCCATCCATCCCAGCAGAAGTCACAAGAAACAAGGACAAAATCACAGCAAAGCTGAACTAACCAACAGAGGGCAGCTAGCTCACAGGTATACAAAATAGATCCTTGTGCCAAAGCCAGTGGCGAAACCCCCTTGCCAACTGAAAAATCCACCTGACATTAAATCTTTCTCCCTGAAATCTATAAGCCCAGGATTGGACAGAGCTTTGCTAGTGGAACTAGCACATGCTTTCAAATAATGAAGATAATACTTGAGAAGGAAGGAGATAAACCTCTTCAAACCAGACAAACCCACTGAAAACTGTTGAGTTAAAATGTTTCAAATGTTATGTTTTAACAATGTTACTTATCAATGCAATCTGTAAACATATTTATAATTACGTTATAATGATATGTTTTTATACAAATATATGTATATATTATTTAATATTACAGATAAGTATACTGGTTATCGATCTCTCCAATATTATATGCAATACTACTGTTTATAACCTTAAAGAAGCAAAAAACACAACAGTAGCCTGCCAACCAAAAAAACCCCACCCAACAACCAAACTAAACCAAAACACTAAAACTGATTGCTCTGTTGCTTCAACAACAGCATGTGGTTCAATAGCAGAACCAAATTCATCCTCTCTAAAATGCAAAAATAACTATTTTAAACCTTATTTTAATTATTAAAGTGTAGTTAACATCTGTTTATTGTGAAACTACAAATGAGTATCAGCCCTTTTAAAATTGATCCGCAACTCTAACAAACACAAAGGCGGTATTTGCCAAACATACATATAATTTGCCAAACTGTAATAGACGCTGGGTAAACTTTACTGAGTTTATATTTCATTATCTTAGGTTCTGAGGTTGAACTCTGACGTCAACCTGGAACATCTGGAACACCGCTGTGTGCCACATCTGTCCATGAACACGAAGGCTCGCAAAATGCGCTCTCCATAAAATGATGCAAGTTTAACAAGCATTCAGAGAACAGTTAACTTACAATATGGGAAACAGCTGACTCGAAAATAATATGAATTATAGATGGATTAAAAGCCCTCATAACTTTTAATTAAGCAATAAATCACAACAGTCTACACAGGACTGCTGATTTATGCACTTCTCAAGTGAGCAGCAGTAAATAAAATCAGACAGGACAGAATATACATCTTACTGGAGAAGAAGAATCTATCCTGTGGTGTTTCATTCATACATAAAAATCAGCTCGTCTTTAGTTTTTCTACTGCTGGATGTATCCTGCAACACATTTATTTATAACACAGAGATGATCTATAGGTAATGAGGATTAGCTGAATTTGCACAAACTCAAATTTGCAACTCCTTTCCTAGTGTCCCTGCTAAAGCAAGGACTTCAAAGGCAGGAGCAGTCCCAGTCAGCTGTGTAATGAAGAAACATGCGCAGTATTTCACTTTTCCTTTCTTTCCCCAAACCCACCTCCATGTGACTAGAATGAATTTCAACTTCTGGAAAACAGCCCTTGCAAACAACAGACCTCCCTGCCACAAGAGTTGCATTTGACAGCCACTCAGAAAGATTTAATTGGGCCTTGAAACCCAAAATCTCCAAGAGGTTTATTCCAACTAGCAATCTGGTAATGATGAAGATCCTGATGCTGTCACCTAAAAAAGATGCAAAATTCATGCATTCAACTCGCAGTTCAAACGTACACATTTAGCTGATGGCAAGCCTGGCACAAACGTTCCAGTCATGTGAGGAGAGATCAAGAAGAATACAGAGGGTTATTCACACTTTCATTCCGCTGTCTCGGAGGAGGAAACCAATTAAACAACGTAAAAAGAAAATGAAATCCATTCCCAAATCCATCAATCAGCCACAACGCACAAAACAAAGCAAACCAGACAAATGATAGGGGTGTAATTGCTGGGAAATGGCCACCAGAAATGCCCGCACCAGAAAAAACACTAACATTTGTTAGGTATTAATCAACGATAACTGCTGCAGACTGAACAACACAGCAATACTCAACACGTAAAAAAGGCAAGACCAGGGTTATTCTAAGGACCATCATGAAAGAGATGCCTGCGCAGTCCTGGGCTGCTTCAATAGATGAACTCACACAGCATACATCCTCATGCCTATTCTCCTGTTTGAGCAGCAGCCTCACTTACTCTTACTCAAAAAGAACAGCCAGAAAGTAGGAATTTTCAACTCTGAATGCTTAAAATATGTTCACAGCGTGCAGGTGAATCAGACCATCTTTAACACACTCTGCTTCTCTGAGAACAAAGCTAACTAACTGAATTTGGTCAACCTGAAACTAGGAAACAGAGATTCTGCTGCATATTCATGAGAAAATGCAGTACTTCTAAAAGACACTGCTGTCCGCTGGAAAAAGAACAAAGCTTAATCAGCAACCCAAGCCAGAGCTTCATACTTAGCAGAATGAACACAGAAGACCTCCATATAGAGAGGTCTGTATGAGACACAACCTGGCTTAGACACCTGGCAGACCGAAAGTTACACGAGATACTCATACCCCGGCAGAGCAGATACTTATTTCTTCCCTGCAGTCTTCCCAGCATCAGAGCCGTGGGCTGGCAGACTCCTGTGATGTCCTTTCTTAAAGCTTCTTCCTAGAACAGCCTCACGCTCCTACTAAACCAGACCAACGTCATTACCTGATTTATCAACTCAGCCCAACATACCTCACCCCAGTGTTTGCTGAGGCTGGATGCTCTGCACTGTGGTTCAGATTGCCCACACAAGGACAGTCTGGACTGGACGGAGCTGGGCTGCCTTCTGCTTCAGGCACTCCTGTCCAATGTCTTGCCAATGCCTTGTTGCATTCACACTTTTAAAAAAGTTTAGAAATCATGTGGCAGGTTCTATGGAACTACACATTTTTGAAATTAATTTCATTACTTGATTTAGAACCCATTTGAAAGGAAATTTCCACATTTGTGCCTTTTACTATAGCAAACATTGTTCTGTAATCAGCAAGATAATACTTTGGAAACCAATTTTGTGCACAAAGGAATTATAAAAGACAGTAAAGAGAAGGAAAATGTGTCCAAACCTTCTTTTAACTTGCCAAAAGCATGCAAAGAGCTATTTGCATAATTCTCTCTTTCTGAAGTCACGTGTTAAAGTAAACACGATGCCAAATAGCTGTTTTTCACATCTTCTACCATATGAAAAGGTGAAGACACGAGCCGTTTTTTATTCTGAACATTATTGGGTTTGTTCCAATTAGAACAGAAGCCAGGTGCAACATTTTCCTTTCTTAACAACTGTAAACCTTAAACTGAGAACAAACCAGTGTAAAACTTTGCAGAAAAGTAATACAAAACTTCCTAAAGGAAAAGGAAGGAGGGGAAAAAAAAAACCAGGATTAGATCTGCTGCCATGGAATAACAAAGGCATCAATCCTTTGTGTTCTCCTGCTCCTAAGACAAAGACAAGCAAGAGTAAGTTCAGTCTCAGTGTTAGATGCTGTCACGCTGATTTATGACACATGGTGAATGCAGGTCCAACGTGACATATTGTCCACTAGAGATTCAGCACAAATCAAACTTCTTTCCTTAAAAAATGTTGCCCAAACCAATTTAACTTCAGTTCCTTAGGTGAAATGCTAATAACTTTCTCCACTGGGCCACCCGAACTTTTATGTCATTTTCCATTCAGTTCTACACAAAACCAAACGGGCCAATGCATTTTTGGTGTAATTCCCATCTTTCACTGTATTTTGCTCTATACTATAATATTAAACAATAAATAACTTTATCTCAACAGCAAACAGAGGAGCTGTATTTCAATCAGAAATAATTATGGGCACATTTTCAGTTCCAGAGATGCAAATGTATTGCTTTCTTCTACTGCAAAAAGTCCTGCTTTGATATATATTTCATGAAGAACTTGGTAGGGTTTGTAGGAGGCAGGAAAAATGTCATTTAATCATTTAGCACAAGGCTGCTAATTTTTGTGGATTGAAAGTAATTCTAGGAAGGAGACTGGCATTGTAAGATATTTAACTTCACAATGTGCAAGTGTAGTCTCACAATTACAGTAAAGAGCATTACACTGTTTATCAAGGAGCATTATTACTAAAGAGAAGGTTAAAGGAGCTATAAAGAACGGGGAAAAAAAGCCAAGTGAAAAATACTTCCTGAGGAAGTTGTTAAACTGCTCCATTTTTGCAAGGCTAAAGCTTTTAATGAAATAGGAAATATGTTTATACAACTCTACTCAACAGAAAACCTGCAGGAGAAAAGAAAATCAAGCATCTATAGCTATTGCAGCTGAATAGGAAATTTACATATGCTGGGAATTAAAGTAGATGCTACTGGCTTATTATGAAGGACGAGAGGGGAAACGTTTGTATTTTCATTAGGAGGGGAAGCAGCACCCACTCACACCATGGACTCTCCAGCCACTAACCTCTGGAAGATGGGATGGCTACATCTGCTCATTTAATGAACAAAACTACTGTTTAGTATCAAAACTTCCAGTAGCAGCAAGAAAAGGTTAAGGAAATCAACGGGTTCTCACTATTTTTTGACACTGAAAATTCTCCCACATTAGTGTAGCAAGCAGAAATAACTTGTCATTTTTAAGATACCGTAAAATCACACTACAATCAGAGGATGAATGTTTACTGTGCTGCTCTTCCTTTTAAGGCTGAGTGGGCAGATATTAGACCTTCTGAAGGTAAAACCCAAGACTGAGGATAGGAAATTTGTTTCCAGAAGTTAAGTTGCTCCCGATGGAAATGAGTGCTGATAGAGCCAGAGGAAAGCACAGACCAGTGCACTGCATGCCTGCATGTCAGTGAAAGGGATCTTAAACAGCTGATGCTACTGATACAGCAGCAGAGAACCAAGCTCAGAAAAAAAACTTCAGGCAGCTGAAATGCACAAGAGGAACAGATTTTATGAGAGCTCATAAAAAGTTCAGTGACTTTTCTGACACTTAGAAATCTATACTATAAAAGAAGTTATTTAAGCAGAAGCTATTTATAGCTAACACATTATTAATGATATTCTTGAAGAATGATTATTTCTGATAGTGAGAGGTATATGGGTTACATGTGCAATCTCCCATCCAGAGATTAGACCTGAGCTAATTCACGGATAGCAATGAAAGACACAAGGTTCAAACTTAATTTGTAATGCAGGAGCCCAACAGTTCTGAAAATGATTCATACACATGCACATATGAGAGCTGGACTTGATGATCCTGGAGGTCCTTTCCAGCCATGATCACAGAATCGCAGAACATCAGGGATCGGAATGGACCTCGAAAGATCATCTAGTCCAATCCCTCTGACAGAGCAGGATCAACTAGACTAAGTCACACAGGAACACATCCAGGCAGGTTTTAAATGTCTCCAGAGAAGGAGACTCCACAACCTCCCTGGGAAGCCCCTTCCAGTGCTATGTCATCCTCACGGTGAAGACGTTCCTTCGCATATTGATGTGGAACCTCCCATGTTCCAGCTTACACCCACTACCCCTTGTCCTATCACTAGACGACATTGAGAAGAGCCTGGCTCCATCCTCCTGACACTCTCCCCTCACATATTTACAAACATTAATGAGGTCATCCTTCAGCCTCCTCTTCTCCAAGCTAAAGAGACACAGCTCCCTCAGCCTTTCCTCATAAGGGAGATGTTCCACTTCCTTCATCATCTTCATTGCTGTGCACTGGACTCTCTCCAGCAGCTGTGTGTCCTTCTTGAACTGAGGGACCCAGAACTGGACGCAATACTCCAGATGTGGTCTCAGCAGGGCAGAGTAGAGGGGGAGAAGAACCTCTACTAACCACTCCCCTTCAAATCCATCCCAGGATGCCATTGGCCTTCTTGGCCACAAAAGCATATTGCTGGCTCATGGTCATCCTGCTGTCCACCAGGTCCCCCAGGTCCCTTTCTCCTATACTGCTCTCCAACAAGTCAGTCCTCAACCCTGGGGTTGTTCTTGCCCAGATGCAAGACTCTACACTTACCCTTGTAAGTGTACCCTTGTTCACTAAATTTCTCCCTGTCCAGCTCTCCAGCCTGTCCAGATCCCGCTGGGGATCTGCTGGGGTGTCAGCCACTCCTCTCAGCTTTGTGTCATCAGCAAACTTGCTGACAGTGCACCCTAATCCCTCGTCCAAGTCATTACTGAATAGATTGAATAGGACTGGTCCCAGTACTAACCCTTGGGAGACTCCACTAGACACAGGCCTCCAACTAGACTCTGTCCCATTGACCACCACTCTCTGGCTTCTATCTTGCAGCGAGTTCACGATCCACATCACTACCTGATCATCTAGACCACACTGCCTCAGTTTGGCTGCAAGGATGCCACAGGAGACAGTGTCAAATGCCTTACTGAACTCAAGACAGACCACATCCACAGCTTTGCCATCATCTGTCCACCTGGTTATGTTCTCACAAAAGGCAAAGGAAGACAACAACGCAGCAATATATCCAAAAAGAGAGGAGACAATAAAGGCTTTCATAGTTAGGCACACTCAAAATGAAGAGAACAAACACTGTTTATTAATTCACTGTCTGATAGGGGACAAAGATAGATGAAAGAGGTTGCAAATATTGTGTGTTAGCAAGTAAGTACATAAAGGAAAACAAATGAAACAGGTGTAATACAGGAGTGTTGTATGGTGGTTATTCAGAAACCTTACTGTACACCCAAGCACTGCTAAGGCCACCACTAAACCATGTTCCCTCAACACCACATTTACATGCCTTTTAGATATCTTCCAGGGTTGTCAGTCTGTTCCAGGGCTGACAACTCCTTTGGGGAATAAATTTTTCATAACAAACCTAAGCTTCTGTTGCTACAACTTGAGGTAATTTCCTCTTGTCCTATCATTTGTTACTTGGGAGAACAGACTAACCACCACCACTATACAACCTCCTCTAAGGTAGTCTCTCCTGAGTCTCCCTTTCTCCAGTGCTCTAGACCTTTCACCAGCTTCACTACCCTTCTTTGGACTCACTTTAGCACCTCAATGTCTTTTTTGTAGTGAGGGTCCTTACAGATGAACACAGTACTTGAAGTGTGGCCTCACCAGTGCTGAGTATGGGGCGGGGGACAACCACTTCCCTACTTCTGCTGGCTGCACTATTTCTGATAGAAGACAGATGCTGCTGGCTTTCTTGGCCACTTGAGCACACTGTTGGTTCTTATTTAGCCAATTGTCAATCAACACTACCAGGTCTCTTTCTGTTGAGCAGCTTTCCAGCCACTCCTCACCCAGCTTGTAACACTGCATTGGGTTGTCGTGACCCCCACGCAGGACATATCAATTGGTCTTGTTGAACCTCATCCCATTGGCTTCAACCCACTGATACAGCCTGTCTAGATCCCTCTGTAGAGCTTCCCTACTTCCCTATCCTCAAGCACATCAAGATTCCCATCCAACTTGGTGTTCTCTGCAAACTTACTGAGGGTACACTCAATTTCCAGTTAGAAACTATCTCAAGCCCATGCTGTCTTGTACCTACTAATGGTGAGATTTTAATGACTGTAAGATTATCATTTTGGAGAAGAAATTGGACATATTTTGCTGATCAAATAATCTGTTTATTCTGAAGTGTAAGTAGGACTAAACCAGTCATTTTCTATGGAAAGGTTACCAGAATTCCCTACATCTTCACACTTGCTTCCAAGAGATCAGATCTATAAATGCACCACATGCCCTCCTTTTCCCTTCGTTACACTTCTGTATTTCAGTTTAATTTCAGGAAAAGCAGTTGCAATTCTAATGGGCAACACGTCTGCATTTCTCATATTCTGCAGAAAAAGTCATTAAGAACAACATATTCATTTTAAAGAAAGCGGTAGGCTTAAATCTCAAGCACACTACGTATTTCTCCTCCTATAGCTGCCTTTACAAACGCTCCCAATCCTTTAAAAATGCTTGCTTACATATACACAGTATATATGAAGGGAATAAAATACTTGCTATGGTATTCGTCCTTTATCAGGACTGGGTAAGAGAGGGAGGGGGAGGAAGGAGAAGGAGGGAAATTCTTGACAAGAATATATATTAGAGCAATCAATAAAAAGATAATCCTTGGAATTCGTGAGTCTTTAAAATAAGATGCATTTTCTTGTAGTAATCCTAAAAACCTATAAAAGAATATTCAAGCAATAAACCCCCCATAACTCATATTTAACCTTTCATCATGTATAACTACATATTAAATAGCTTAGCAACTGCATGCTGTGTAAGTGCATTCAAATAAGAGCAGAAATAGAAAAATGGAAATGCTACGCCTCTTTTAACATGCATTGCACAGCCAAGAACATCTGCCAGCTGACCCCATAATCCAATCGGCTGTTCAGAAGCAATCATATCCTTAGATAAGAGCTGCACAGCTTCTACATGCAATGCCCATTTTCCTTAAGCGACAGAGTAAAATGCAGTTAGCCAACTCTTGAACAATTTTCAAACGCTTAGAGGTACAAGACGAAAGTAATTCAACATAGCATTAAAATACTGTCATCTCTTCCTCCAAATATTGTAATTCATCTTTTAAATTCACACAGCAACAACACAGAGGAAGTTTAAGGCTGAAGTGACTGTATCAAATCAAGTGATGATACCAGAATACCAAGCACATACAGCCCACACACAAACTTCTATTAGAAAACAACAAAATCTAGAGCGACAATCTGGAAGGGCTCACCCCAGTCCGTTAACTATAATGAGGAGAACAAACATATGAAAATGGAATTGTTTCTTCTAAACCTCAGTTTACTTTTTACATCTACTGCAAAGGCTGTGGTCAGCTTGAGAGGCTCTACAGGCAGGGGTGAAGACATCCTAAAGAGCGGCTTTGAGATACTCCAGAAGATCCAAAACCTCTGTGAAGTGCAGAGCATAAACTTGTAATAATTTGAATTTAATCTGGTTTTTTGGCCCAAGGCACTGGGAAGCTGCTATGGCAACTTGTGAAACTTTTTCAGCTCTGCAAACTGGTACAACTGGTTTAGAGCTTCTGGTTTCCGGCTCCTGCTTCTTCTTGACTTCGGTTTTATGTTCGAAGAGACTCAAATGGCACTGGACTGGGCCATCTTGACCTTGAAATGTGGTGAAGAGAGAGAGTGGAACTTGAAAAATCAGTGGAAGGAAGGTTTCACCTGCAATCCACTGTGTTCTGAAATGGAGAGAGTTATTCCCTTGCTCACAGCTGCAGGAACTGGCACACTGGAAATGAAGGTCTGGCGTGGAAGAACATAGAACAGGGAACTGGACTTTATAAATGCTCACTGACGCTGACGGACGTGTGCATGGACTGAATTTGCTCCACATTTCCACAGGGAGCAACAACTGCTGGAAGTGTCTTCCCTTTGAGAGGCTGGAGATAGCAGTTTGGCCCACTTATGTAAGAACTCTGTATGTCTTTGTGTGGGGTTTTTACGTGGGGTGAATTAAATGTGTCTTGTTGTTTTTCCACAAATTGAGTTAGCTTTCGGTTTTGCCTTCAGTGTATAAGTGGCTTTTGAAGAATATAATTCTTTGAGTCATGTAACGTGATTCAGAGAAGACTGACTGAGTAATTTCAGTCAGTTGCTTTGTAGATTTTGGACAGAATTTTTTAGCAGAAGTTTTATTTTTGTGTTCAGAGATAATGACACGTTTTGTTACTGCATAAGATTCTGTGGGGTTTTGTCAAGGGTTTATCTCGAGATGAAATTAACTACTTAATTTAGTTAATAACGCTAATGGGCCAATACAAAAACAAAACAAGGGGTTCAAATGAATCGCCTTCATCATGCAAATTGCCCCTCTCTCCAAAGCTATTGCTCTGCAGAAGTACCTGCACTGGCAGTGCCCAGACATGACAGGAAATGGTAAGATGGAATTGCTGGAACACTGTTTTAAGAAATGTCCTGTGTAGTTAAATTTATTGCAAATATCTGAAAGACACTGGAAAAATATTGATGTAGGGGTCTGCCCAGAAGCCTACAAAACATCCTTAACAAGGAGAGGGTGAAAAAATTATTTGTCTTAATGAGAAAAAGCCGCAAACTGAATGAGGGTTTTAATTATAAGACACTGGAAAATGAAGGGTTCTCCAAAGTAATTGATTAAGCAATAACAAGACCGAAGTTCAGTAGCAATAATTAAAAGAAGTTAACTAAGGATGCTGGAGGAAATAATAAGGAAAACAAAAGCAGGTATTTTACTGCAGATATTTAACCTAGATTATATAAAAATAAATAGGACGTCAAATGTCTACATATAAAAGAATCTACAGAGCTTTGCTCTAGGATTTTATCACCACCCAAACCAGAGGAAACAGAAGACAATCTACCTTGCAGTGGATTGATGACATGTGTCCAGCTTAGCTAAATAGCAGCATGATCAGCTAATTTACTTTGCCATCTGGGTAGGCAACTTGTACATGCTGCAATGTGCCTAAGGACCTCAGAGTTTCTACATCAGTGCTGGAAGTCAAAGTCTGGTGGGTGCAGAGCGACACTCCTTCCAAACGGTGCAAATGATTGAGAAGTGAGGCAACGAACAGAAACGTGCACACAATATGTATATGTTTGCATAGCTAAGTGTGTCTATACATATAAATATATATATATACACACACACACAAACACTTCCCTTATCAGCACAATTTATTCTTGTCCTTAAACCAAAATACACAGGATATGATCCAATCCTATAAATCTAAATTGGAGGAAGACAATCCCTTTTGAACAAAACCAGTTAGAAATGGCTTGTTTCTATCCTTAAAAAAACCCCCTCAAACCCACAGGCGAAGAAACACACCCCCCGTCCAAAATACCAACCAAATAAAAACTATCCTAAAAAACAGAAGCCACAAACCCGAAGAAACAGATCTTAATGCAATTCTAAGGTGTCACTACTAGAGCCCACAATAGAAAACCCTTTAATTAATTCTATGGTTTTAAATCAAGCCATGTATTCCCAGTAAAGAGGCAAAAAGCACCAATTGCATTTATTTTAATACTTGCTGTGGCACTGTGAGAGCACCTTGCACCGATAAACCATACAAAGACATAACTTCCAAGTTCAAACAATTTCTTTCCCTTAATATCTTCTGAAAGGCTTTTGAAATTAGCAAATCTAATGTGTGTGGGAATAGCCCACTCTTTATAGCAGTAAGTTTACTTTTAATGGAAGTAGTCTGCTGTGTCTATGGGTTACAAACCCCAGTACCTTTTCATTACAAAGGAGCTTATTGTTACCATACGACTTACTGTGGGATTTCATTTTGCCTCTTTGGTGATCTGCCTGATACATTAAGAAAAGCACTGAGGTATGGACAACATACATTTTACTGCACTTTTATATTTTCATAGTCCCTGCTGCTTCTGCTAGGTTACTGCCTATGAATTTCAAAGAGTAAAAGTGAAAAAAAAAAAAAAAAGAAAATGAGGTAAGTTCAGAATTAGAAGTGATGCAGAGAAACAACTGGATCCACCAGTTCTAGCACCTACAAGTCATTACACAAATAGTTCTTTGTATGAATACTATTAAAGTACTACACATACTACGAAAGTTCCTTTTTTTTTAATATATATACACACACACACATTCATAACATATAAGATGACCCTTCAGCATGACTGCTGTGTCCTATAATTAATTCTCACAGTTGAACCTGAAATAAAGGACAGGCAGTACTAAATAGTACTTCATCAGTGTTAATTAGTGTTGAGAATTAATCAGCAAATTTAGGGAATCACTATTGGTTTTGCAGAAATGCACAGAGCTTTAAGTAGCATTTAAATAGATGCTGATCTTTTTTTAAGAGTAGCAATTTAGAGATTATTTTCCTCTGATGGGATGCTTCAATATTGAATACAGAGGCACTAATGTTCAAGGGAATTTGGGTTGTGTGGAAGGGAATGTCTCTAAAAATAGCAAATGTTTCTGCAGCAGCCATAGTCTCAGAGAGAATTCAGAAGTTTTAAAATATCCAAAACCCCTGAGTTCTCTGACACCTTTATACTCTCCAGGTGGCGTTATTTATACAGGGCTTCCTGTGCTCTGGGAGACAAACATTCCTTCTCAGAAGGAATTCTGCTGTTACATGAGCATCGCCCCTTCAAACCTCGGGAAATTCAAGGAATAACTACACAATGGGACACAAGGAGTGGTCCCAGAGAAAAAGGCTACTTTTAATTTCTTCACCAGCACAGTACTTTTGGATCACAATTAAAATACAGTAAGCACAGAGAGATTTCTGTTGGCTGTTTAACGCTGCTCACCTGATTCTTGAGATCCAGCTTTGGGCAGGGACGACCTCCATTGTAAGGTTTCTCCTTAAGCCACTTGGATCGGACTTTCACCCCCGGTCCACAAGAAGAGCTGCAAGGGGACCAACTGGACCAATCGCTTAATTTGCAATCAAACGGGCAAGGGACCGTGCAAGATTCTTCAATGTAACCTAAACCAAAAATTTAAGACAGGTTTTAATCACCACAGCTAATGAATTTGGATGTCTCACTGCAATCTGCGTAATCAACACAAAATAAGAACTTCTTAAAGTGTAGACGTTTGGCAGACTGACAGTGCCTTCCCAACATGAGATCATGTAAAGAACAACAGTGACTAAGACTGATTTCTGTGTGGTTTACAACAAAGGCTGAGCTAAAACTGGATGATGTCAAGGACACATGCTGGCCAAAGTATTTGCTGTGAAGCTGGTGGTCATCAACAGGTGGTGATTATCTCCCCTGTGAGACTGTGGCCATAATAAATTCTGGACAGCTAAATGTACAGCCCAGTTTTGTACTCCCTTAGCATTATGCCAGCCACCTCCAGAGCTGGCACAGGCAGAGAGTCAGAGGCTCTCTTCCCAGCAGACTGAATCAGAGGACAGTGAAGGCACCAGAGCTGTGCTCTTGGCAGCTCCCAGAAGAGGCATGAGGGACCTGCCTGCAGCCTGCCAGCTGGAGCAACGTGGGATTCATTCTTGGGAGAACCAGATGAAACCTGCTTCCCACTTCTTGCTGGCAGTTCTCTTTATACAGCTTTTTCCAACTGTCTACCTAGTCTGAGGTTCATAAATGGCATTTTAAAGCTTTGCTTTCACCTTAACCTGGCTTGACTTAAAAGTCCTCACAAGATCATCATCTCTCAAAATCATACTACCAGACATCTGCAAGACCAATAACTTGCTGAATTAAAACCCAACAGAGTTTTGAAGACAAAAAACAAAGGTCCTTCATGCAAGCACAACCTCACAGATGGTGTAAGAGCTAGCATATGGGAAGAGAGATTTTGCAAAGCCCAGCACTGGCCATGGAGGTCCTGGTGTGCAGAAGCGCAGTGGAGGGTGGCTGAACCCTCAGTATCTAAAAGGAATTAAGTGGCACCAAGTCTTGGGTTCCCAGTGTGGAAGGGCTCCTGAACCTTCCTGCTTACTGTGCTGCATTCATCCTACTCACAGTCCTATTATCTGCTTGTCATGTCTGTATGTATTATTTTAATTTTAACAAAAAAGAGATTTCATGTTACACCCTGAAAGGCAGTGGCTCCTAAGATCAGCCTCTATTACAGGCAGCTTCAACCCTCTGACAGCTCTGGCAATGATGGTCACAGAAATAACTAATTTCATCCCTCTCATTTTCTGATGTTTCTCATTCTTATGCCCTTTCTTTCTGTTTGGTTTTCATTGCACTAACACACCCTCTATATTCCTTACTACAGAATACCAAATTAGCTCATTCAACTACTCCTTTATGAAGGGTTTCACCTCAGTCAAGATGACAGTCATTGCAGCAAGGAGGAAAAATAAACGAAAACAACAAAAGCAAGGCAGAAAAGCTCTGAGCAACTGGGAAACAGTGAGGCTGAAGCACAGAGATTATTCTGACCTAGAGATGGATTGACTGGCTCTGCCACACCTAAACCTGCTGCTGACTCCAAATTGGACTGTGTTCCATCCTGAGCACTGACCCGCGGCATGCTGGTCTTCAGGCTGAAGTCAGTATCAAGAAAGGTTTCAGACTTAGGCGGTCTTTCACTGGCTAATATCCTCCTGCTACAAGTACAAGAAATACTGATGATGTTTTTTTAAACAGTGCCTTAAAAAATGCTAGAAACAACAGTAGTTCCTTCCTTCAGTTCAATGATGCTCTATTTCTTCTCTCTATTTCCTTCATGGTGGTACTGTTCTCTCTTCCTTACAGCAGCCACCCTGTAGCTTGACAGCTGCAATCATTTCCCCAGTAACTCAAGCTGTAACTCTTCCCTAAAGCTGCAACCTGTCCCCATATGGTGTGCTCTGGTTTTCTTTGCTACGTCTTATCTCCATGTGTTGTGTTGCCTTTTCATCTGCAGCTCCAAAGGCACTGAAATTTGGTCTCTTCATTATCTCCAACTCAATCCACTACGGTGACACACACATGTTTGAGATATTTCAACTCTGTGTACTTTGTCGTTTCCTCTAGGCGAGATTATACCCATGCACACACATATACAAATATTTCCAAAACAGAGTCACTTTTTATCCCCAAATGAAACTCCCAAATACCCCACTAATATTCTATTGCACCTGCCTATGTTGCCACTCAAAGCAATTCATAACATATTATGATAAGCACAAGGAATTTCCTCATGATAGATTTATGAGAAGCCTTTCTTAGGCAGTTCTCCAAAGAGTTCTGTTCCACCACCGTATGAAACATCATTTTTCCTTGGGCTGCGTGACAGCCAAGGTAATTAACTCTCAAAAGAAACAAAGAAAGTGCCTTGTTTCAGAGTAGGCTGAGACAGAGGGGTTATCAACTTATCAGTGAAAGCAAAACGGGCTAAGCCTTTTGGCAGTTCAATGCCTACCTCTATAATAAAAAGAAATATAAGATGGAAAAATGAAATATAAGGCAGAAAAGGAAGGAGAAGGAAAAGTAACAACAAACAAAACTAAAGAAACACGCTGTATTCTACCCCAGGAAGTGCTGTAGGGATCCCTCAGCGAACCACAGAATTTCTAGACATCCTGTTGCTAAGAGGCCAGCTCATTAGTTTTTGAGTTTCCTCACTCATATTTCTACATTACGTTAGGTATCAAGGAATACTGGCCAGCTCATAGAGCATTAAATTACCATACTGCTCAGATACATCAATTGTCCATACTGAACAATGCCGCAGAACCAAAAGGGGAACAGAACTTTCTCTCAAGCCCTTCTCACAGGCTGCCATTATTTCTTCTATTAGTCACTTGAGGTTAACCCTATGTCATGGTACCCATGGAGCAAAGATCTCAGTCAACAAAAATGTTTCTTTAAAAAAAATCTTTATCTCTGCTCAGAGAGAGAATTCCTTTATGGACATCTTTTTATGAGGAGCTGGTAAATAATGTTGTACTCAGCTCATCTGTTGCCTATGGAAAGGGGATATTTTTCTCTGTAAGAGTCAAGCAATGACTTGCTGTTGTCAGCAGGCTCAAAAAACTTCAGGTTGGATGCTTGCAATAATCCTAGTACTGGCATTCCTACAAAACTTGTAGCATTGGCACGAGGCATAATACACACAAAATCAAACAAAACCCAAAAGAAGGGAGATATGCTAATAAATGAACTCATTAATACAGAAATCAGTAATTACAGGCTTTTATCCAAAGAAACACCTCTTACCATAACAGAAAGAAAACAGCATAAACACATTTCTGAACTGCTGCTATTCACCTTGGAGAGACTAACCCTAGGTTGAGTTTGCCCGGATGGTTTTGTCAGTGTCATCCTTAAACATCTCATTTATCCAACACATTCCCTGTTCTTCTCCGCTCTGCAGAACCTGGTACCAAAAATTCACTGAATTTCCAAGAGCACCTATGGAAAAAGATGTCCTCTCCACCCCTGCTCAGCCTGCTTTCCATCTGTTCTTATATTGTTTATTGAAGCTTCTTTCAACCTCTCTTTTTTTTAAAATGCCTCAAAATATCAAATAGAATTTAAATAAAGCCCATTTAATTAAGAAAGAACAGATGAGAGCCTCTGTCCTACCTGAACCAACAGCAGGTTTCTCAGCATCACGCAGCTGGAGCTGCACAGACATATGTCGCAGGAGTTAGTGACAGAAACACCAATGCATGGGATATTTAAGTGGACACTTTGAAACATGCTATGGGAATAGTCCTGATTTGGCAGGCAAAATGGAACCAGGCAATCAAATAAGCCTTTTCTATGTTTAAGTGTTGTTTTACTACCAAGACACTGCCAACATAAGGGGATGAGAAAATGCATGTCCCTAGGCTACACAGCTCATATTACTATTATTTATTCATTAAGAACAATGTGCGTGTTGCTCTACAAGCCACAAATGGAGTCTCTTCCCTAAACTGTCTATAATGAACAAAGCACCCACAGATTACAATTACATGGGATGTACCGGGAAGGCTCAAACACATGACATAGCTACCCATTGCTTGTCCTCTTTCTTCTCTGTAGCCCAAGAGGCAAATTAATAGCAGGTAGATGAATAAAAAGAGTATGGTCTAGTGGGTGTCAGAGGTTAAGCCTCAAATACATCATGTAAAAACACCTATTGTCTCATTTTTGTGGTGCAAACCCCAAGAGCCAAAGCAACAGAAGGAAGCTGGATGATGGGCTGGGGGGTGTCAGTAGTGCAGAAGCACGAAGAGGCTGTTTAATCGCATGGCAGAGCTGACGGGGGAGTTCTGCAGCAGCACAATTTCTTTCCCACCTACACGAGAGGCTGTACATATCACACCAGGCAGAGCCAGCAAGAGGCTCAGTGTCCTTCTGTGTCCCTCTCTATATTCACAAACGAGTTGTGGTGGGAGAAGCAAGTGATTAGTAGGTTTACAAGCTAATGTAAAACATGGCATCCACCCGACGGTTGCACTTCCACATGATAAATTTGCTGTGGGTTTAAGGTCTGCGCACAGCGTTAAACACCAGCGCCGACAGGATACCAAGAGGCTGACTTAAAACTGATTTGAAAATAAGTATTTCCCCAGCAGCTTTAGAAACAGATGCACTTCTAATTGAATTGGCTTTAAACTCGTCTGTACCCTCTCTAACATATTTCATCATTTCAATTAACAAACTTCCAGTGGTTCTACTCTTGTTAGGAAAACTTGAGGTGCTCCATAAAATTCAAGGGCATTACCATGAGAGGGACAATTCTGTGCATCACAACTGCCACTGGTAATCACACCAGTAATTCCCTTGGAGTCTACAGGATGAAAGAAATCACCCTGAAACAAATACAGCAGCAATGAAGTGAACAGGGACTCAGAAAAATGTTTCTAATTACACAGGGAGAAGAAAAAAAGTGATTCATTTTGCAGAGAATATTTACATTCATTTGGCTACTGATGGTGAAACATGCAGAGCAACACCAGTAAATCCACATGTCGCTAAAAGTCTAATAGGTACACACTTGATAAGGGAGACTTGGTGCACTTGGTGGGCCAGATTCTGCTCAGCTGAAGCTTTGGGATCTTCTACAAAGCAAATATCATGTTTTAACTGAAGTTAAAACTCAGCATTGAGCGTAGACTGCAGTAAAGAGATAAACCCCACCAGCTGATCATAGCTCCATGATTGAGGCTTCCCCATTGTGCCATAGATGAGGCTGCCACTGGCCATGGGCAGTAAGGCAGCCTCCAGCAAAGCCTCTACAAAGCGAGCACTGCATCCTAAGTAATGCAGGTCCAAACATTTAAATCCTGCTTCAGGAGAGATCATTATCAGCTGAAGAAAGGTAAGTAGAATAAGTCTGGGGGTATTAAGGCTGGTAACAAGTTCAGTTGCATCTGGAAAGGATCTAATATTGACATGGAACAAATCATAGAATGACAGAATGTGTTGGGTTGGAAAGGACTTCCAAAGGTCATCTAGTCCAACCACACTGCCTACAACAAGCAGGGACATTTCTAACTGGAACAGGTTGCCCAGACCCCCAGTTCAGCCTGACCTTGAATGTCTCCAGGGATGGGGTCTCCACCACCCCTCTACGAAACATGTTCCAGGAATCCATCGTCCTCAGATTAAAATACTTTCTTCTAATGTCAAGCCTAAATCTACCCTTTTCCAGCTTAAAACCATGACCCCTTGTCCTACCATCTCATGCCCTTGTGAAGAGTTTTTCCCAGCCTTCTGATAGGTCCCCTTCAGGCATTGAAAGGTTAACAAAGTTTAACCTTTTTTTTTTAATATGCAAGGATTTGAGAGATTTTATGCATTATTAGTTTGCTAGCTGGGAAATTTAAGATATAACTTAATGAATACATTCAGTAAATGCACAATCAAAAAATCCAGCAAAAATAACTTTCTCATAAAATATTTTGCAAAGCTCAAACACTGGACCCTTGGCTAATTTATCCCCACTTGCTCTTCTCTAAAGAAGCATATGCTCTTGTTATCTCATAGCAGACTGATTACAGATTCTAAATAGACCAAGAGGACTTGTAAAAACGCTGGTAAGTTTAACTCAACATTATTGTTATTGAAATTCATCCAAAGGTTGGTTTTATTGCTCAATTTCACAGCCTCTATAAATCCTGATGAGGCAGTTGGGTTGATGCTGACTTTGCATTATGATTCCTAATTTCTTTTGATTTTGCATTAGTTTTCTTCCTTAAAGAACTTGCAAGCTTACACTTTGAGTTACATACAGCTGCAATAGTTGATAAACTACTTCTTTTCACTAAATAAGGAAATGTCCATTAATTAGCCATTCGTTGTAACAGATTGAAGAGGAAGCTGAGAACTCTGCCAGAGAAGAAAGACCCGCCTGCTGCCTTCAGACTACAAATAAATAGTGTGAATAAGCAGGACTTCACACTGTACATTCATTTTGAAGGAAACTTTTGATGCAGACAGGCAGAAAACTGCTGCACAAATCTGGGCTCCAAAACTGGCTGAGGAAATGATTCCCCTTCGTCCTGGGGCTGCTTCCCTGCAGTGAGGGGCTGGGCCAGCTGGGTGGGAGTCCTGGTATCTTACGAAAGAAAGTCCTCACTCCAATAAAAAACACATCCACAGGGATCAATAGCAGTTAGGGTTGTAGCTCAGCTGTGTTTTTCTGTATACTTTGCTCATCACCCTGCCACTGAGAACATCACCTGCTGCATCCAAACAAAACTGAGCAGCTGTTTTTTCCCTTTATCAGTGTCCTCAATCTCTGTATGTCAGGAAAAAAACCTTATCTCACTCTATTTTATTACGAATTCTTTAGCATATATATTCTTCAGGCAGCTCAATTTACAGTAAAACAAGACTTTTAAACAAACCTGAGATGGTGTTTCTTTTTTTATTATTATTATAAGATTTATATAATAAATACAGCTTGTTTTTAAAAGCTGAACGAACTTCCACAATACATCATGAAGACAAAATGAAATTGTCCGCAGACTGTCAAATTCTCCTCTTTCTCCTACATCTGACTTCTCTCAGAGGCCCAATTGCACAGTCTCTCCGAAAATAGATGTACATTGCAGAGTGCTCCAAAGATCAATACAGACTTGGGCAATTTGGACCAGGCGGGAAGCATCTTCCAGAGCCAAGGGTCCATCACTGGGAGAAAGCTGCCGCCAAATGTCACCAAAAATATCTGCCCTCAACAGTAAATCATATATTGCCTGAAGGTCAATGGTTTCAGGCTCTGCTGGCGCACACTAAGAAACTCAATTTCAGAGTTTGGGGCCCTCTGTGGAGAGCATCTTTCTGCCAGTTTCTGCGATGTTAGGCACTGTCAACACAATATGCCACCTCATTTCAGCCGCCAAGCTGCGACCCCAAGACACAGACGAGTCTCATTCAGACAACTTCCCTTGGACAACAATGTGACAGTTTCCATTTTGCAGAACAGGAAACGCTGATGCTTTTCCTTGCATCCTGGTAATTGGCAGGCGCTGTGCCTTTTAACACTGTTCTTACTCCAGACAAAATAACCCCCCAGACTCTGCAGAAGAAAGCACTGAACAATTAGATCGACGTGCAGTCACTAGTATTGCGAAGGCTCCTAACATGGAAAAACGTTCTTTGGTTTTTAAATCGTGTAAGCTCCTAGTGCTCTAATTTACAAACTCGATAGGCATTACCAAGTCTCTGTTAAGAGGTCCCTGTTCAAGAGTAGGTCACACAGGCACTGAAAAGGCAGGGAGAAGCTTCCGAGCCCACAGTGACCTCTGTGGGCTCCCTCCCCACCGTCACCGGAGGCAAGTGACACAGTGACCTCTCAGATCAATACATTTAAATCAATAGACTGCCTCAATTCCTTCTCATCTCATCGACGCTAAATGAGAAACCTAACTACATGCTTTAATTATACTGGCGCTGTTTTGAAGATGCCACTAACCACTATCAGCATTAGGAAGATCCATGAGCACTTTGCCGAGCACCAGCTAGCTGCAGCAAGGTCCAGCCTGCTCAGATAAGGAGTCTCACTCCTGCTATCAGAGGTCACCTTGCTACAGAGAGACGCAGGGATACAAAGGCATCTGACCTTCTTCAATAAAGCTGCGCTACAAAAAAGTGTCTGAAGAAAAACGGGGTTTCCCGAAAGGGAACAGTCCTGCTTTTCCACAGCTTAGGCATAGGGAGAGCAGCACAATTCATTTAGATGATGGAAAACCTTGAGATAGAAATAGGACATTTTCGTGACGTTAGCAGCCCCCAGCACAGAGTACTGATGTTCTGAATTCCTGATAGATTTTGTTTCAATTTTGCAGCATGACTTTGAGCACTCGGGTTGTGCGGTTCAGTCTCCCCTGCTGAAGGACTTCAATGAATTCAGACAGAAGCAGAAAGCGATGCAATCCTGTTAAATAATACGATTCTTAATGGTCACTCCTTCATGCTACCAAATACAAATGAGACCCCAGACTTCACTGACAGAATCTTGCTCTGTAGCGAGGGATATTAGCAGTTTTGCAAACCAGGCTCTCGGTTATTTAGTTTCTTTGCTCATTTGCGAACCTTGGAGGACAGGGGGATTTCAAAGTACACCTCAGGCGCAGGAATAGACCCGGACAGGATAAATTCTAAGTTACTCATCAATACCATTATGGCAATCCTTAAAGCAAACCAAGCTAACGTTTAATTTATCCATGTTTCCTAATTCAGGCTCATTTCCTCCAATGTTCTAAATTCATTTGTTGCTGTGTTTCTGAGTTGGGTTTCCCAAACTCTTTGACCAAGCAGACTGCATCAGGTACCTTTGAAATATCCTCTACATGCCTATCTCCCCCGTCATGCTAACTTTATCGCGGCATGCAATGCTCCAGCATACTCCTTGCTGCTCATTTTATTCAGACACTGACCTATGTGGAAGAACTGGAGTTTTTATTTCTGCAGCACTCTTACTCCACACAGCAGAAACATGTGGTGTCACTTCTGCAGACCTTCAAAATATGTCAAATGTGAAACTTTAACTCTCACTGAAATCTGCTAAAACAGCTATGATGTCCAGCTGCCACAGGGTTCCCCACCAGCAGTAAAGATAGGGAATCATGACTTTTCACTTAAGAATTGTTTGCCTGAAAATACAATGGGCAATCAGGTCAAAAAACACCAGAAAATCCCTACATAAGACGTGAAGGGAATCCTGCAAACTACAACCAGTAGATGTTACTTCCAACACTACTACATGTCTCAGAGGGATCATGAAGTTTTCCATGACCGGGAAAAGTCTTAACACTACAGTACACAACTCACAGAATTACAGAATCATGAAAGTTGGAAGAGACCTACAAGATCACCCAGTCCAACTGTCAGCCCAACACCACCATGCCCACTAAACCATGTTTCCAAGTGCCTGATCTACATGGGTTTTTTAACACTTCCAGGCATGGCAACTCCACCACCTTCCTGGACAGATTGTTCCTTTACCAGACCATTCTATCAGGGAAGAAACTTTTCCTAATGTCCAATCTAAACCTCCTCTGGCACAACTTGCGGCCATTTTCTCTTGTTCTATTGCTAGTGACTTGGGAGAAGACACTGACCCCCACCTCTCTGCAACCTCCTTTCAGTAGTTGTAAAGGGCAATAAGGTCTCCCCTCAACCTCCTTTTCTCCAGATTAAACAATTCCCATTTCCTCAGGCACTCCCCATGAAACCTGTCCTCCAGGTCCTTCACCAGTTTCACTACCCTTCTTTGGACCTGCTCCAGCATCACAGAATATTACAGGTTGGAAGGGATCTTGAAAGATCATCTAAGTCCAACCTCCCCTGATGGAGCAGGGTAAGCCTACAGCACCTGGTGTACCCAAGACCATCTTCCATCCAAGTACAAACCAGGTCCAACCCTGCTTAGCTAAATCCAACAGTCTATCTCTGTGTCTCTTCGCCCACTCAATGTCCTTCTTGTATTGAGGTGCCCAAACCTGACCCAAATACTCAAGATGAGGCCTTGCTAGTGCTGAGTACACGAGACAATCACGTCTCTAGTCCTGCCAGCCACACTATTTCTGATGCAGGCGAGGATGCCTTTACCATTCTGATTGGTTAAGAGGCTTAGGCTAAAATGCTATTTCTTGATACTCCCAACAGAATGTATTAAATGACACGACACATATGGAGAGAAAAATGTTAAATCTAAATCTATCTCTGCACGGTAACATTTTGTTAGAGCCTTGCTTCACAACAGGCTGTATTTGTGACAAATGCTTTATTAAGGCCAAAGAGATGGGCCACATTTCAGAGATGCTCCTACCACAACCTACTGCAGAAATCAGGGCAGCAGATTGCCCAGTGCATTAACTTGCTATCAAAGCTCAGCTAAATCTCCAGTAGACTAACTCTGTACCAAGTTACTATTTCTACACTAAAAAGATTCCCAACTCCCTTGAAAGACCTTGTATTAACCTGTCAAAAAAGAAAGAAAAACCAACCGAGCCTAATAATAGCAAAAAGAAAGGCATGGACCTGAGCAAGGGTGGGCAGAGGTGGTCTGGCAAGTGGAGGCTGACAGTGACTGTCAACACAAGAAAAGCCTGCTAGAGGTTAGAAAAACAGTAACTCCTTCACACAGTCTGGTACCGACACCTTTTCCAAAGGGTCATTTTATGGAATGTGGCAAAAAGGATCAAAGAAATTCAGGCAAGCAGACACTATAAAGATACATAGGAGTAATCACAGACACGACTACATGCAGCACCCACAGAGGATGCTGCTCAAACAGCTAATCCTCTAACTATTTCCTCACGAGATGCAGGCTTGCTTGCTGCAAGATGCTAAAGATCCAGAAGAATGTGTATTTCTACTTCCTAGTGCCTCAGGGGAAGGCTTACCTAGCTTTAAATAAGCTTCTTTGATAGCCAGTTTGACCCATTCAGAAATAACTTTTTTTGAAGGCTGTTTACCTTTGATTCTGTTGCCAGGAAAACACAGAGAACAGCAGCGTCTGAACAGTTGTCTTGTGATCCAACTTTGTTTGATAAGTCTTTTAACATCCAGGAAGGAAGAGCTGAGGCCATATTCTCTTACGGTGAATAGATTTTGGAAAAGGAAAAGATAGGGAACAAATCTGTGCTCTTTGATTTGGCATGTTCTTTGACAGTCATTCGTTATGAAAGAAATACGTAAAGATCCTGTAGCTGAACAAGGAATGGAGGGCTGCCCCTGTGCTCACAGCTCCCCTGGCAGCCACAGCTGTAATTAAGAGTGTCACTGCATACTCAAATAGACGTGTGGAAGTGTCAGAGAGAGGTCCAGAGAAGAGCCCAGCCAGGATTTCAGGTCTAAATTTAGAAGCTGTTTAGCTTTGAGATAGGAAACAAACCAGTCAAAGGTGACAGTGGCTTTGAAGAGTCCTCAAGTGAGGACAGAAGGATAGGACAGCCCCAAAAGGCAACACCTTTTGTCTGCCTGTGATCTAAATCCATCCTCAATTGCTGTGCCAGGGGAGGGGATGGGCAGAAAATAAAGTGAATTTTCAGTTGAGACTTCCTCCTCAAGCAGTCTTTGTAAAGCTTTGTCCTTTGGTAAGTAATAGGGTCATTTTCTCGGTAATAAAAAAGGGCTACAGAGACGTACACCGCACAGAAAAAGGTGAGACCGGAGAGAGTAACAGGTGAAACTACAGAGAGAAGCAGGAGCACTGTAAGATTTAATTAAACCAAAATGCCAAAAAAAGGGGAGGGTAGTCTGAATACGGGGTCTACATAGAATCATAAAATGGTTTAGGTTGGAAAAGACCTTTAAGATCATTGAGCCCAACAATTAGCCCAACTGTCCCAAGGTCACTGCTAAACCATGTCCCTAAGCTCCAGATCTACATGAGTTTTAAATACTTCCAAGGATGACGATTCGACTCCTTCCCTGGGCAGCCTGTTTCAAGGCCTGATGACCCTTTCCATGAAGAAGTTTTTCCTAACGTCCAACCTAATCTTCCCCTGGCAAAATCTGAGGCAAATTCCTCTTGTCCTATCACTTGTTACTCGTGAGAAGGGACCAGCGCTGACCCCTCTACAACCTACTTTCAGAAACCTGTTGTGGACAGCAAGTTCCAGAACCACCTACTACTTCCACACTTTTAGGGAGGAGGAGGAGGAATGCTGAGGTTGTCAGTGTGGGGTCTGCAGCTGAGACAGATTGCCCATTCCCCTTTCCAAAATAACTTAAGTTGTCCAGAATTGCAAGATTACTGTAGGGTGCTGTTTATAGAACCACAGAAACAATTTCAAATGAAAACCAGTAGGACTCTGGAACTAATGGTTTGTGCTAAAAAAATGGATTTAAAGTTTAAATTTAATTTAGACTAAGAATGAATTTAAATATTTAGGAATGTTTTCAGCAACTCAGGTGAAACGTCTTCAGAGAAGTTTCTGTTTCTGAAGATTTTCAAAACAAATCAGAGATTACTGCAACAACTTCTTCCTTTAAAATATAATTTACCAGACACTGAAAAAAAATTGTACTACAGTACTTGCCAGAAGAGCTATACTTTCAAAAAGAAACAAGCATTTATGTGACGTAGCCTTTCCGACTGTTGGATTTTTTGCCCCCACAAATTATTACCTTGTAGGGAAGGCAAATTTGCTCCCAGTCCAGGAGAGACTTGGCTCCATTTCTTTGACCTATTAAGCTCTGCTTACAGCTTTTTGAGCTACACAAATACCATTTTGCAGTATGATTATTAAAACCTAGTGACTAAAAGCTACCTGAAAATAGCTCACTTCCTCCTGAAATGACAGAGCAGGGATTCACACACAGCAGGGTTTCAGAGCAGGTGCTTCTGTTAACTCACAGGTAGGTCATGCAATGTCTGTCAAGCTGGTGGCCAGGATTTTCACGTAATGGAGCGTAAAGCCCAGAGGAACATTCCCATAGAAATACAGCACTACTCTAGGCTGACCTTCCAGAAAATCAAACTTCTGGAGACTTCATACTACAAGGTTTTCAGCAGCAGGAGTTGAAATTCCTGATCCATGACCTTTGCATATTGTCCTAAATCTCCCAACACTGGAGACACAGCTGATAAGGACAGAAGCAGCACTGTCATTGCTGGCACACCTCATCCCAATCTGTCTCAGAGCAGGGAACATCCTCCCAGCAACCACAAAACCTGTGAGTTTTTCACATCACCAAAATGTTTAAATCCTCTCGGGGCATCTGCTTGTTAATCCCACCTGCCTGTGGTTGAAGCTGACATTTTCAAGGGTGACTTTGCCAGTAGCAGTCCCAGTAGCACTGGGTTATGTTGACCTGACTGGGAGGACACCCTCGCCTGAGCAGGCACCAATGAACCTCTAAGGAACCCAAGCTCTCTTTGATTTGTCCACTTGTAACTAAACCACATAAAACTAAACACTACCCTGTTGAGGATAAGGAGGTATATGAGCATCCCTGCTGTGTCCTTCATAAATGTAGAGATAATTAAAGCTTTTTAAGGTGACTGTAGGTTGAAGCTAACTGCTGAGTGATTTAAAGCCAGGATCTATTTGTCTGTTGTGTCTTTCTTCCAGGTTCTTGTTGTTGCAAGCACAGCAGAATGTGAATAGAATAAGCACTCTTCATAAATTCCTGCTTTCCATAAATTGCCCACCATATCAAAAGCAGAACCTCTGTGCAAGAGCACAGAAATCTCCAGCCTTTGATTTGGAACAGATGAGGCACCCTATGTTCCTCTAAGATTAAAAAACCCTGTTGGCACAGCACACAAAAAAGAGAGGAACAGGAACTACAAGAAATAGTTCAAAATAAAGGAGACTGAAATTTAAAAACAGTACGAGGAACCCAGATGACAAACTGAGAAGCAGACAAACTGCAATTAAGAGAACAATTTCATGTCCAAAATGGATGCTCCAAACACCAGCCAGACAACGAAGACTCTCTAGACTAGTTGGGAACTGAATGCACCATAAGCCAGTCTTCTGGTGGGAAGACAAATTGAAGCAAATTATCAATTACATTTTTGTAATGTAGTTAGAGACGGTTACCTCTCTCCATAATTTCATAAGTGCATTTCCAAATTAAAGGAAGCAAAAGAAGAGTGAATCAAATCCAGGAAAAAAAAAGAATTAACTCAATTTGGAAACTGCATGTCACTTAATTCTTGGGTTTATTGAATGGGTGATCAAGGAAATTGATGACACCACTAAAATAAAGCAGTAGACTAATTACAAAAGCCAATCCTGAGAAAGAAGCCACAATGTCGGGTTTTTTAGGACACAAGGAAAATGGTCTGATACAGAAAAGAATAAAGTTTAGAAAACTTTGCGATTTGTATTTTTGAAGCTTGTCATATCTAATGATCATGAGTTAACCCAAGACTGAATTGCAATGATGACAGTCAAGGTGAGATCTGGGTACCATGGCAGTTGACCCAATGTATTTCTACAAGTTGTGCTGGATCAGGGCTGAGGCCCCTCCAGGCCAGGTCTCAGGTCCTGACAGAAGGAACCATAGACACCAGGCAGCCTAACAGTGCATTTCCACTAAGGCACAGCTGGATATTTTTATCTTTACTGGTTTTGGACCTTGGGATATGCTGTGTGTGGTCACCACGCCAACAGGAAGAAAATCCATTTCTTGTTGAGAAGGTATACCTAAAGGATTAATACATTTGAGGATAATGGTCTTAGGAGAGCTGGAGTCCAGACTGCTCAGAAACACAGATTAACACACTGGGTTTTTTGTATATTTCCCTGCCCCCTCCATGTGAGCAGATGCAGAACTGCTCACAAAACTCAATGCAAGTTGAGGGTCTCAGAACTTGAACCCGTGTGAGCAGTGATTAATTTCCACATTAGACTGAAACCCACAGTACATTCACTTGATAACTATGAAACATTGACATAATAAGTCACACTGACACAAGTGAACTAAACCCTACTGAAGCGGTAAGTTCAGCAGCCAGGTTGCAGGCAGAGAAAGTGAAAATCATTGCTGCGAGAAGGGAAGAGCCCAGAGCTTGCTCTCTAGAAAACAAACATACATCTACTTCTAAGGCAAAGTCTGCATCCTTGCATCTGTCTTTCTAGAAGTTCTTCAAAGGATCAAACAAAGAACTGATGTCTAAGGCTCATGGCTTCTGACTTTTACCCTGCTTCAAGGGAAAGGAATGAAGAGCACTGTCCTGCAAAAGAAAAAGAGCAGGAAAGAAAGAGAAGAAATACAAGACCTAGAAGAAATAAGAGGAACACACCTGATCAATCCCACATCTCATAAAGCAAGAACAGTCCAGATCTCACAGTGACTGGCATTCAATACATATGGCAATGGCTTAATTAGCCATAAATATGGTCAGCTAGCAGATGTTAAAAGGTCACCTGATATTAATTGTGAACAAGACAAACTGAGCTGCTTAAAAAACCCTGTCATGAATAATTTCTCAAGCTTAGCAATTCTGCATGCTTCTGTAATTTGCTCTTCTCTCCTATGGTTGAATAACATTCTGCTAATTATTAATTGGATAATGATTTGTTTCTATCACTAATTCAATAATGTGTTCAGAAGTGCATTTTGAAAGCTCCCAGATCTAGAGACCATCAATATCAGGCTTATTTTGGTGGGTTGACCCTGACTAAATACTGTGTGCCCACCAAAGCCACTTTATCAAGCCCCTCCTCAGCTGGACAGGAGAGAGAAAATATATGAAAAGCTTGTGGGTCGAGATAAGGGCAGGGAGATCACCCAGCAATTACCACTGCGGGTAAAACAGACTCATCTTGGGGAAATTCATTTATTACCAATCAAATCTGAACAGGGTAATGAGAAATAAAACCTCCCCTTCTTCCCAAGCTCAACTTCACCTCTGATTTTCTCTACCTTCTCCCTGCCAGCTTCACAGTGGCCCAGGGAATGGAGGTTACAGTCCATTCCTCACACATGCCCTCCTCCCTCTTCAGAGGGAGGATTCCTCACACTCTTCTCCTGCTCCAGCATGGGTTCTCTCTCAAGAGGCAGTGTTTCACAAACTTCTCCAACATGAGTCCTTCCCAAATGCTACAGCTCCTCATGAGTTTTTTCCTTAGGGGAACTCTTAGAGGGCATCCAGAAGGTGGAAACATCTCAACCCTTCTAAAATCCACTACTAAACCTAAAGATCTTCAGGGCCCTCTGTTAATACAGAGCAGGAGCAAGGGCAGGTGACAGGGCTCTGCTGTACAGTTTTGACCACCCCTCTGGCCTTTGACAAGGGTCCTGGGCAAGGGCTCAGATAAAAAAAATGAAGACAAGGAAGCCAACTATAATCCCTTTAAGCTACCAATCCCTACTACCTCCCTAAGAGAAGATGGGCCATTAAGAATGCCATGTAAGTATCACTGGCAGAAAAAAGCCTTCAAGGTCATTCAGAAAAGCCCCAAGCACAGCCAGCCTCCTCTTTTTAATCATGATAAAAACCCTGAGTTGTGGAAAAGAGCAAGTCACGGCACAGGCAATGCCATCCTACACGCCCCTACAGCTCCCTTCTTGCAGAAGAAAAGGTAATGTTGTGGGTGTAAGGTATAGCATTCCTCCATCATGGGCCACAGAGGCGTCATCATTTGGTACAAGAGCACATTGTTGAAACACAAACCACGGAAAGCTGCTTTATGAATCCGTGCAGCCAGCTGGAACAGCCATCAACAGCTGCAAGAGAAATTCACTCCAGGACTGAATCGCTTCATTAGGATGGGTTTTTTCCCTTTTACTACATGCAGCTCAAGCTACTGATCTCATCCTGAAGACCCTCCGAAGAGCAGCCCCATTTCTTCCTCTGCTCCCTTTTATGTTCAGAAACATTAATGGCTCCCACTGTATAACTTAACCTCCTCCTAAGACATCGGCTCTCCCATCGTACAGCTCACCAGCACTCTTCCAGCCCATCACATCACATTGTGTGGTGTCCTAAGCATTTTGACTCTAAGGCAGACAGCATTGGTGGTTTGGGGGTACAGAGTTTACCCCCAAGATAAGGGCCACTGCCTGTAAATTGATTTAGCATAATGATTGCAATGAAGTGCAAATCATGGAAACCAGGAGAAAATATCCCAATGGAATGACATTTACTGTTTGCTGCACAGTTCTGCCCTCTTTCTACCTGATATTGGCTAATTGATTATATATGAAACCTAAGTGGGTGGAACCACAGCCCAGAGCCCCACCAAGCAGTGACACTGGAATTTATGTGCTGAGTATCAATCTGAGCTTGAGAATGTCACAATACTGCTAGGAGACCACTGGCTACTGAAGCCGCTTGCACTCTGCATGAGAGACAGCAGGTGATATCACTGGGGTTATCTCCAGAAAATTCCTGGGTCCTTCACTGAAAACAACCACACAAACCTCTGAATTTAGAGGAAAGGAGTAAGAATTTCTGAACAAGTAAAAGTTGAAGCAGGTAACATCCTCAAACACAATGCTAATAGAAATGCAGCTTCTCTTTCTCCCAAGCTTACCCTTTTATGGGATTTTAATTCAAGTAGAAGAAATCCTGAACGCATAGCCAACTTCAGCCCTCTTCTACTTTATTTCCATTGCAGAAATGCCAGAAAACTCTTATACTGAGGAAAACTGCAGTATGAAGAGAGATATTAAAGAACAGCATTTGACACTCACAGCAGCCTGGTGCTAGCATCTCAATGCACTGAGCACACCTATGATATGCTCCAAAAGGAACCGCTGAGGGGATAACTGTGCTCAGCATCAGGGCTATTAACAACTCTCGAGCACTTCTGCAAATCTCCTTACCTGAACTGCTACAGTGAGATGGTTCCACGAGTCTGCCAGTCTTATCATAGCAGGCGATAGCACGCAGGCGTACACCCTCGCCACACTCCTTGGCGTCTCCATGGGATTGCGTTCCCAGCTCTGGCTCAGATGTAGCTCCTCCGATAAGGCAGTCAGACCAGTTTCCATGGGGCTGGGAGGTGAAGACCTCACAGGGGCACGGCTCTGTTTCAACTTGAGGATAAACTTCTGTGTTCTGGCATTTGTCTCGCTTTCTGCTTCGCCCTGTTCCAACCACAGAAATGTGCCGGTTAGCTTAACATCTGCTGCGTTTGATAACAACATGCCATGTTATTTATACTTGCATGAATTCAACACATTAGAATCAAGACAATCCTAATGTTAATATTCAGGAATGTTTCTGAAGCATCTATTAGCTGCTGCCAGTGCTTTGGAGTGCAAGGACAACGTATTTATCTCCAGGGGCAACCAGAGAACTTGAAAATCCTGTTTTGACGGGCAGGGCAAGGAGCAAAATGCAAAGTCTTACTCTAGTAACGGTTGGTCCAGAGAATGCTTTGTAATTTTATACAAAGTCATCTTTCTCTAATTATCTGATGAAAACAAATTGATTGCTTTGTCTCTATTAGCTTGTAATCAATGGTTGCTAGGACAACTTCCAGAAGACTCCACATTAGCCACAACTACTTCTTTGAGGCTACTTTACAAATTGAAGATGCACTCTGCACATAATCCATACTTTAAAAAACCAGGAAAGATAACTCTCTGCAAATTATTAGGTCTGGAAAGCATTTAAATGGTTAGATTTAGTTTTATGTTTTCTTTTGCTCTGTTCATTCAGCAGGTTTTAAAAGAAGGCTCCTTCAGTAGCTCCAGGAAGCAGCAGCATTCAAATGAACCTGTGGTACAGCTCTCTGCGTACTCTGCTCCTGGAGAACTTCTAGACATGAGAAGAGATCTGTGATACAAGAAGATGCTCCTGCATCCCTACAGCTGCTCCAGGGAACAAAGGTCTGTATACAGCCTCTGAAGATAAAATCATTCTTGGCATGGGCTAGCCAACGTGACATGGAGCTGAGCTATGGAATGTCTGCGTTTGGCATCTGCACATTAGCAAACCACATCTCTAACTCTTTGGGGATCTCAGATGCACTAAAAATACTTCTGCAAAAAGTTTTTAAAGCTTTGATCCCAAAAGGAATGTTTTCTCTTTGGTATAGCACTAAAAACAAGAAGTTAAATAACCAAACAAGCCTCTTTCTAGTCTGGAACCAACGGTTGTTTTCCACACATCAGTAGCATCACAAGCTGGCTGTCATCAGTGCCTGTTTGCATACAAATACTACCTGCAAAGAGAAGGGCACCAACCGCAGACCCTTAATATCACTGTCCTTCATGCCCCAGCCAATTCCCAATGGTATTTCAGAGTTCTGGGGAATGTAACATTTGCCAGCACAAAGGGATAATAACACAAAGAAATCAGACAGGGCCAAAATCTTTGTATTATAAATGTATTTGCGAAAAAATCTAGGTAAGGTATAAAAGGTACAACTTCACATACTTCAAGAAGAGTCTTCTAAAAGGCTTTAAATAGGTTGGGAGCTCTCTAGTGGCATTTCCAGCACTTCATGTTTGACGAGCTGACAGAAGCCACAAGCTCAGTGTACAAGTACCGCTCTATGTTCTGCACTGTATTAGTAAACATGGGAATTTGGGACTTGCCCATGGTTTGCCATTATTATATGAAGCACATCAGATACAGGTGAGGATGCTAAGAATCTCACACTTGTGTGACTCTTTTTTCCAACTTGCCCTGCCATCTGTTTTGAAGGAATTTTCCCTCTAATGAAGCTGCTGTGGAAGCTCTACTTTGAGGGCAAAAGTGACTTTCACCCACTACTCTGCACAAAGAAGTCATACAGAATTAGTGATGGTGATATTTTTATCATCTTCACAGGCTGCTTTAAAAATTTCTGTGAAAATACTGTCTCCAAAACTTTCAAGGACATAAATCCTACAATTAAATAGTATTTATTATTTATACAACATATAATTATACATACTATTAATGATAATATTTTATCAGTTACTCCATACTGCATTTAAAATTCATACAAAGCATTAAATCTACACCTTCCTAAAGCAAATGCTTTGTATATATAGTACTGTGAATTAACTGACTGTACTAATTAACTGAAGACTTATCTAAAAACTGTGTTTTCATTATAATGACTTTGAATTTTGATATGTTCTGTAATAAGTCTTTCCCTTCCTTAAGTAATGACTAATTTTATATATAGAGTCTATGATTACTTACAAAGTGAAATGAATAGTACTATTAAAATCTGAGTGGGAAGAAAGCAAATACTCAGCAAACAATTAGCAGATTCAAACTAAATGACACTGTTAATGAACTCCCCTAATGAAGCCAGAGCATTGAGCATAGACACACACAGTGTCAAGCAAGGAGGCACAACTCATGCACCCTTACAGAAAGGTGAAGTATAAACAGATAAAGGAGCTTTAACACCATGAAGGACTTCCCAAACGGCACTCTCCTTAAATCTTCAGACTGAGCTGTCTTTTCAAGACTTTTGTGAGGTTTCAAGCAAAGACAGGTCAAACACTAATCTCATTGGCTTCTCTTTTTGATCCGTGCTAAACTGAAAACCAGTGTCTGCTTTGGTCCTTTCTTTCTGCTCTCTGTGGTGGTGTGCTGTGCTGTCCCCACCCCCCGGGACACCCACTGCATGTTCATCACTTGCTTTTCAGGATACCTTTGCCAGGAGCAGGCTGAGACCACGAGCTCCTGCTCAGCAGGAGGAAGTGAACCCAGCAGTGTCTCATGGGAGACACTGATGGTGTTTGGTTGCAAACGCAGTGGGGATGAGGAGACAAGCCATCAAAACCTGGATATGATAAACCATTTCTGGTCCACTTATTTGAATGGATCTATGCCTGATGTAGAACAGAGTAATAAAGGTGATAGATGGCACCACACTGTTTTGTAACTGCCACAGATGTTCATACGGAAAACTCAATTACCTGGAAGTATTCACTTAATTCTTGCACGTTTCTTGTAACATCACACAGCTACTATTCTGATAGGGATAGAGGATTTCTACCATTGGGATCACACAGGCATCAGTACGGAGAACATTTCAGAAAAGAATAGAGCACTGTATAATAATGATTTTTATGTAAAAGAGAAATCTTTATCCTTTAATGAGGCATACTGATGAATGGCAGTGTCAGTCTCTTATATTGTAATTGTTAGCTACTAGAAACCTGGATCATTCTAGCAGTTAACAACTGAGTAACATAGCCAGGTGTAAGAGGGTTGAGGAGAAAGGAGCAGTGGTAGCCACTGTACTTGCTGCTATTCCCTTCCCAGGCATTATCGCAGCAGATATTTTTACAGCAGTGTTAGTATTCTACTCCATAGCAGAAGTCTTTGAAGTTTCACCTCTATTACCGGAGCAAACTCAAGCCAGCTACACCATAGCTCTCAAACAAAACACAGAAATATGAAAAGACGTGAGTGGTCAGGATAGCAATAACAGTAAATTTCTTGTAAACCTTCTGAAAACAGCATAACTCATTTCAAATTGATTCAGCTGCATGTGTGGGGAGGAAGACAACTCCTAACAAAACAAGTGGCTCCAAACTATTAATACTACAGTTTTAAAGCTTGGTCAGCATCCAAACAGCACAGTAACAAACCGCAACAGCAAGGATGTGAGACTGCTCCACGGAATGGTTTGAACTAGAGTGCTTAATGAATACACACACAAGATCAAACCAAACTGTTTTAATTATACTGGTTTTTCTTCATTTGCGGTATTAATTTCTTCTGTTGGCCTACTGGATGCTGCTGAGCACAAAGCTCCTGGTTTTAAACCTCAGCCAGATTTCAGCAGTCCTAGCAGAACAGCACACTGATTTTTATTCCTGAGTGTGCATTTGCTCCTTGCTTCCCAGCCTAACAGTTCAGGCAAGCTTGCACAATAGCTTAGTCAGTGTTTTATTTGGTTTCTGTCTAAAAAGTATTTCTGCACTATTCTCATACCAAGATGTGGGTACGTAAAGCAGGCAGGGATCAGTGTCAGATCAAAAATCAATTAAGGACGATGATCATTCCATCTGGATTTTTCCCAAACCCCAACGTTAGTCTGCCAAAATCTCGGAAACATTATTCACAAGTATCACCAGCAGATTAATACTAGAAAAGATTATACCTGTGAGGGATCGTCTCCTACTTCTGGTTGATTCACAGTCAAACGAGCACGCCGTAAATTTAGACCAGGGGGTAAAAGTGCAGTCATCTTTGCAGGGAATGGTGCACTCCTGCACAAGAGGCGGCATGGCTCCTGCCCACCGCACACACTTGCTCACGTCGGCAGAGTCATTGTGCTCCGACTGGCACGTAATGGCTGGAATGTAAAGGTACAGAAATCTTTACTTTGTTAGATGTACTGTATTATAATCCATGCAGTCAGTACTCGTGTTATGTGTGAAAGTCGCTCTCCTGGGTTAATAGGATAAAGCTGATTTATTTTTAGGTCGTTATTCATGCGTCACTCAGAGATGTGCTAGAAGCTCCACAAGACCATAAGGACACATTCTTATTTGAGCAGTGTGTTATCTAAACGATGATATGAATTCAATAGTCTCACAGAGGCAGTCATTTTAAGGGTTGGGGCAACAGTTTAACCAACAATACATTGTACGACCCGACCAGACAAGATTAGTGCTGTGGCTAGGTGACATAAAGCACGTTTGGTCCAGACCAGGATTCCCAAGCTGTGACACACACTCTACCCATGGAACTAAAAATGCCTCAAAGTAGAAAAATATAAATGAAAAAAACTTCCTTCTACCAAACTGTTGTCTCTTCTGACTTTCCGATGACAGGAGCAGTTCTCCCATACAGAGTGGTGACCTGTGCATGGTGCAAACACCAGACCTAGCTCCCCGCCAAACAGTTCCCTAAACACCATGCTGCTCCTTGTGCTGTCCCACTCTCTGTCTGCCTGAACCTTTGAATCTCATGCATAAATGAAGATGTTTAGAGGAAGGGCACGAGTGTTCAGCCTGTGGCCATGACAGAAAAGGTCTGCAGCTACTGCTCTTTACTAGAAGCCTGCTTTTATGGTGCATAACTTGGTGTAAGAGCACTGCTGACTTGATCCACTAAGAGAAAAAACACAAACCCCCACTGCTCTGTAGGTCTTGGCTGAGGACAGCATGACTCAGCCAAGCTCTATCTGACCTGAAGTGTCATTGCACTTGGGCAAGGGCAGAGCCTGCATGCATGTACTGAGCTGCACCTTCACACAATGCACCATCGAGGCTGCAGTCCATGCTAAAACCTAATGCATTTCTCTGCTCTCCTCCCCTAAGCTTTACCAGGTCTCCAAGACTGGGCCATAGCAGGCTGGGGCTGAGGTCTCTCAGTTTGGACATAGATGCCTTTGGGGCCAGAAAAGAGTCAAACAGTCTGCAAGAGCCCAGCCCAGGACTCAGATGCACTGAGCCCCTTGCAGTTTTGTTTTAGGTCAATGTCTGTTTCCTTCAACACCCTTGTCCTTTATTGGAGTGTATTGAATAATTTTTCAAGTTGGATAATGCTGTTGTATAGCCATGATGGAGGACAGAAGTATTAATGGACAAATCTGAGTCACAAGAAGCCTATAATAAAATCTGCTGAAGTCATTACAATAAATAAAAATAGCGTGCACATCACAAAGCCTTTCATTTCAATCATAATAGTTAATTCTCACAAAACTTCCAATATTATAGGCTATTTATATCCTACCTTGTAGAATAACCAAAGCAAAGATAGGTCATGACTTGATTAAAGTAATAAAGTCAGGGATAGACTCAGGAATAGAATTTGTCCCCAAGAGTTTAGTAATGTCAGGCTCTCTGATTTCAGGCAAGTCCACACATTGTATCACAAAGCTAGAGCAGATGAAATGATTTAATGCAGATTTTATTATTTAACTTTGGCGACCTGTGGTATTATTACAGGGAGAGTCTTAAATAATTCAGGTTTTTGAAGCTGCATATATTTTTTTCTTGTTGCCAGCACCTAATGTGGCTGAGAGTGCATGAAAAGAAAGGAAAAAATAACTCTGTTTTCTTACAGTGAAAGGATTTACTGGGGCGTAACTTTGCAATGAATACCCATGATTTTTGGTTTCTGACTATAGAACTGTACAGGAGCAAGGCATGGGTTGGCAACCACCTGGAAACAAAAAATGTCCTATTAAAATGTAATCAGATTTCTAAGGAAAAAAAAAATCTGCATTTCGAAGAGTGTGCAAAAGGCAAGCAATTGTTAAAAATCTCTTTAGATTCGAATGACAGTAAATCAGCATATTAATGACTCCCTCTAAATTGCTGATCCTTGCCTTTCACTTTCAATCCTTGTGACCCTTCCTATCTCTCAACACCAGCAGCCAGAAACCCAGTCACATTCCTCTTCTCAATTACGAGAGAGTGAGGACAGAGGTCACCACTCTATAGAGGAAAGCAAGGTAATTGCCCTCTTCAGGAAGGTTAAACAAGTAAGAGACTGATATCCAAGGTCTGGGTGGCCTCTTTACCCTCAGCAAGGACACTTGATGATTTGGCAACACAAGCATGTGCAACGTGAAGTACAGTCAAGTGTATGCAAACCATCTTGTCAGCATATAAACAACAGCCTATGCTGCCGGAATCATGCAGCAACATTTCCGATTCCGTAGCAAACCATCGTGGTCAGATGTTTACTACTACCTGACACAAGATCACAATTAATTCCTGACATTTATTAATGGCAACACAAGTGATGGAACTTCTGAGTATCGACGTTAAAGCAGACACTCCATGCTGCAATGGGTTATTATCTCATGGCCTGATCTCCTTAATTTTAAATGTAAAAACAATTCACTGCATTTGATGACCCTATTTAAATGCTAAAAGTGTTGGGTGTACAAGGACTCATGAGTTCAGGGCTACTAGTTGATGGAAATCATGGAGCTTAAAGAAATAGTGGCAATAGTAAGCAAGAGTAGAGAAAAATTAAACAAACAAATAATATAGTGGATTGTATGTGTACAAGCAGAGAGATAAGAAGGAGTTTGGAAAGAAGAAAATATAATGGTTAATCTAGTAAGAGACACAAGACCTAAAGGAGGAGAGGAGAATCTCCTGTGAAGTGTTTAAGGTGGTTCAAAATACAGAATTGTTTCTCTTATCTATTTCAGGAATTTTTGTAAGCACAGACCCTAGCAACTCAATCCAGACCTTCCTGATGGAGCTTCAGTGTCAGATAGCAGAGGACAGCAGGCAAAGAGCAAGAAATTCAAAGAGGTGTTTTTGATGCCTAAAATACTGCCTAAAGAGCAAACATTCCACTTGCTTCCCACTCCCCTGAATTTCTTCACTTGGGAAAGTCAATAGTGTTATTACTAAGCTGGTGGGCCCAGATGACCATCTGGCACCTTCCTACACCCCTCCATGGACTAGTCCAAGCAGTGCATCTCAGCCCTAGATGATTCATTTCCAGGTGATTCATTTCCACTCAAGAGCCTGCAAACATCTTCAAAGATGATGCCAAAATATGGCTGCTTCAGTTTGAGCTGGATTATCTTCAAAAGCCTGAGCTTAATGGTCCTGACTGCTACAACATGTCAGTCATAAGGAATGGCAGGACTTCCACTACAGCTGTGCTTGAGGTGAGGAGCATGGACTGCTGAAGTAAATTGAATAATAAAAGCCCATTAGTGCATTTTAATGGATTGAGAAGGGCCAGGCAGGAAGCAGCACAGCTGAGAGACCCAATCCAGTGGTTCATTCGGGAATCAGTCACCACATTTCTGCCTCTGCAAATTTATTGCCCAGTTAAGTTCGTTTTAATTTTAAGAGAAAAATGTTTTTACATACAAGCATTTCTGGAAACAGAATGAGACAAATTTGATTCCAGTGAATCTTCAGGAAAGTTAATAAAATTATTTATCCTTGGTGGTTTCAAACTACTGATTGGTTTGGCTCAGGTGTGGATTATGTTGCATAAAAAATACCTGCCCATAATCCCCAGTTCTGTCACAATGGTTTTAAATAAACCCACCGCAAACCATTTCTGCTATGTCAACGTCTCACTGTTTTTTTTAAGTGGGATACCACCGGAGGGGAAATGCAGTCCACTTGCTGCCCTAAGCACGGAGGAAAAAATCCCACATAGTAACAATAAATCTCCTCACACACAACATGCGATTTCTACCATCTCTGCAGCACTTGAAATGGACACAAACATATGAATAGAAACAGTAACAAGACTCTGACAGATAAAGTGTTTCAAATTACAATATAGATTCCCACTAAGAGAGGAAATGCAGGATTTCCTTGTGAACTCCCGTTGTTTTTCCTTATTACAACCTTTCAACACCGCCAAACTGGAATTAAACACTTGGGGCCGAGCTGCGGGACAATTTAATGCAGTTCTGTTGATAGAAAACAATGGCTGGCACCAAAACCAACAAAAACACACCTTCTCTCATAACAAAAAAATAAGACGCTGAATTGAACTGAAAGGTAACCAGCTTTCAATGCTAAAGGAAAAGATCTTGTTTTCAGGGTAAGGCTGGAATTGTTTAACAGCATGGATTCACCCATTAAGGTGCCAACAGAAGTCAGCAGCTAATATGAGCAATGAAAGCAGCTGCAGATGGCGCTGCTTTGCTTCAAGGCAGGAGTTAAATGTTAAACGTACAGCGTGGGGAGGAGATTTCCCTTTCTGTTGGTACAGGGTCCTGTTGGGTTACTCAACAAGGACTGCTAGTGGGATATTCAGTATGACAGTCCCTGTCATCTGGTTTTATATTTACACCCACAGCAGTATGTTTGTATGCCATCAGCTTAGCACATGGCATGCAGAAGCATATGGAAGCTATATTCTTTAAGTACATTTAACTTAAATTAAAAGTAAATAGCAGACACGTCTTCCATAAACTTTTACATGGTGAAATCAAACGTTTGCACGCTGTCAAACTGCAGAGGCGCTGAATGCATCAAACTGGGGAACTCTCAGTAGGCAGATGCCTCACCTAAGAGCACTGCAGACAGTCCTAACAAAATGAGTATATTGAGAGAGGAACACGACAGGCACCTTATAGCCTCCAATAAGGAAAGATAATATAAATATAGTTACTCTTGAGTACAAATCCAATTACAGACAGTCCTGGTAATCATATTCATTTACCAAAGTTACAATCAATTCTCCTTTAAAAATGCATTTCAACAGTTTCCAAAGGGTAAAACAGCTGAAGAGTGAGAATATCAGCTACCACCAGTAAAATTACATTGTACCACGGCACTTCAATTTGGGAAACCTAAATTAGTGGCATCAAACCTCTGGAATTAAATGTCATTAGAACATCTGAAAACAACGACTGATACTTCCAGGAAGGTACTCTCAGGGCAAACACTAAAACTAAAGCAATGCAGTAGTGTAAATCAATTGACCAGACTCAGAACAAGAATATCGGGATGTCCTATAAGTCTAGACAAGAAGTCTAATGCCGGACAGATGCAGACCCAATGACGTAATACTCCTCTTTGGCTTCAAATACTAATAATGTGCAAAAATTCAGCACTGGCAGGTAAAGGCAAGGGAATTATTTTAATGTAGCTGTTTATCTTCTCATTGTTCAGAAAAAACATCTATTTTTGTATTGCACAATCATTCTGAGTACCTCTCAATGTAAGAAGTTAACGTAGAATTTATTACATGTATCTGTAATGATAAGGGGAAAAGGAGCCCACGTTAGGAAAAGAGGTGTTTATGGATTCAGACTGGCTGACTATAAGCAATCTCATTACTCACTGATGATCTCATTTATTTTTTACATTGGTGCTCCTTCATACACGGTTCTTCAAAATCCCACGTGGAACCTTTACAGTATTCTTGGTACATTAATGCAACCCCTAATTACAGAAAGAGACCAGAAGCAGACATAACAGAAGATGTAAGATAAAGCTTTGCTGAGACTCAGGTTTAAACCTAAGGCCCTGTCTCCATAGGGACACAAGTACATGCTCAAGTTCACCACTGCGATCCCTCCTTGGATGCAGCAGCAGTCCCTGCAACAAAGTGAAGTGCAATTAAAGTCTGGACTTACAGAAGCAACTGTGAGACAGTCATCAAAACGACGAACAAACGATGCCGGGAAGGACATCACAGACACAAATCTAGTAAAAACAACTGAGGAAGAGCTGCAACAATTGGTCATGCAGCAGGGAAACTGGCTGTGAGATCACCAGTTTCCTGTTTTGTAATTATTAATGATATTGACAGTAGTGCTAAAGGCCTAACAAATGCCACCGAGCAAACAGAGCGCTGAATAAACACAGAGCCCCAGCAATGGGCACCACAAACAAACAAGAGGAGCCTGAGAAGAGGCTGGGAAGCAATAAAGATGGTAAATAACTGAAAAGATAAAGGAAAGCAACTGGAGTGATTTGCATGAAAAGGGGTCAGGGAAGAACTGGGTAGAAAAGGTGGGTACAGAGCATCAGCATGGGGAAGCAGCTGTAACAGGGAAAGGGGAGAGGTCTGGGATGGAATTAGAAGGGAAGAAAAATAAGCATGCAAAACTGCTAAGAGCCTTCTCAAGTCAATGGTCTATGCTGTAGCTGCTCTTTGGGCTGATTTTTCTTTGCAGCTTTCCCACAATAAAGCATGTAGGAGGAAAACAAAGTTAATCTAGGTACAGGAGCCTCAGAACAGCAGTCCCAGCTGTGGCTTTCTGAGGACCAGAGTGGTGGGAGGCACCTCCAGCAAAGCCCCATCAAGGCAGCAATACTTGTTAGCGTGCCTGAGCCAACTACAGAGCTCCCCTGCAGCTACATGCCATTGGCATTCACCAGACAGAAAGAATAAAGAGGTCTGCACCAACATCTGCATACTGGAGGCACATGTTCCTCCCATACCCGCCTCTCTTCATGGCTCAGAGCCTCTCAACCAACATCACAGTGCAAGCAGGAGAATGGAGCAGTTTGTGTGAAAGGGATTAAATATGTCCAGGGCTGCATATCAAAACCAGTAAAATCAGTGCAGGGTGACTTCTGCTATTTAATGCCTTAAATTGGGCTCACCTTCATTCCATTTTAAAGTAAATTAGCTCTCCAGCCTATCCAGGTCTCACTGAACGGCAGCACAGTCTGCTGGGGTGTCGGCGACACCACCCAGCTTTGTGTCATCAGCAAACTTGCTGACAGTGCATGCCA
>JAOXOE010000602.1:26756535-26824225 GCA_028565055.1 Phoeniculus purpureus | reverse complement strand
ATCCCTAATGTTCTGTGATTCTGTGACCCCAGGAGCTGGTGCTTTTCCAGCTCTGTGATTGCTCTGAGAGTCAGACCCAATCGTGAAAGCCCAGGGGTAGGAACATTTTGGAAGCTATTAGTGTAGTTCAGATCTCCAGCTCGTTTTGGTTTCACTTTGTTTCGTGTCAGTAACCCTTTCTCTCCCATATTGTGTTATTTATGCTCAGCTCAGCATTCCTCGAGCTTTCCCCAGCATCTCTGAGGTGGCCAGCTGGGATGGGGATGGGAAGGATGGCCTCACCTCTCAAGCTACTGCCCACTCACCGCAGTGCTTGAACTCCATCTGATTCCAGTGTTCTGACTTCAATTTGAAGCAGGGAACTAGGGATGAGCATTTTACCGTTATTTGTGGCTTCAGCAGCTACAGCCCAGCATTGTACTTTCTTGTACATCTCCAAACCCAGCTATTAGTGGACAGGTGGAAGGAGCTGGGATGATGGTCTCTCTAAACTGGTAGAAGTGAGAGTTCTGTCTTGAAGAGGATTCATTAAAAGGGTTGTTTTGATTTTTATTGACTAGCACCCAGTTGTTTTGTTCCGGTGCAGCACTGCAACAATCGTGAGCTGGTCGGTTCTGCAGTAGCCAGCTTCATTCCTTCTACATTTAATTCTCTTTTCCTTCAGTGTGCAAAGACAAACCCAGTTCTGCTCCAACTCATCTCATCTGGGGCTTCAGTAATTACTTCAGCAGGATTGATCCTGCTCTGTGAGGTTTTTTGCTTAGTTTATTTCTTTGCCTTCTCAATGAAGTACAAACCTGGTTTTCACTCCAGAAATAAACAGTAGCACCAAGTACCTGTATTTACAGATATAAAAAGGGATCCCTATACCATTTTGAATTGATAAGATCAATAAACTCTTACATTTCCAAGCGCTCCATGTACCCTTTGCAGTCCTTGATGACATTTCAGGTGCTAATGCTCCTTTTTCATCAGTTTATAATGTAGTAATTGATGCATTAAGTCATCTGGACCTCATGACTCCATCATGAGGGCCTGGCGAATAAATCTGATGGGGAGAGATGGATAGAGTTTGGGCTGTTCAGTTTGAGGAAGAGGAGGCTGTCTGAAAGGACACCGTAGAGATGCTGGTGCTGGGCTCTTCTCACAGGTCATTAGTGACAGAACCAGTGGGAAGGGCTTCAAGCTTCAACAGGGGAAGATTAGATTAGATATCAGGAAGGAATTCTTCCTGGAGTGAGTGGTCAGGCACTGGGCTGGGCTGCCCAGGGTGGGGGTTGAGTCTCCATCCCTGGATGAGTTTAAAAGTCGCTTTGATGTAGTGTTGGGGGATCTGGTTTAGGAGTGAACTTGTAGAGTAGGGTTGATGGTTGGACTCGATGATCCCAGGGGTCTTTTCCAACCAGAATGATTCTGTGGTCTATAGTAACAAAACCAGATATTCTGTAAATTTTCTATTTTAGGGCTGAATCAGTCATGGCTTGGAGACTTTGGTGGCCGTGTAACCTCTTTGCACTGAGAATTCACATCAGTAACTGAATGTTGTAACGTGTTACAGTTCATTTAACACCAAATGTGGCTGTTTGCCTTTTGGAGGCTACAGAAGAGGCTCTACAGGAACAACAAAGGGATAAGTTATAGGAGCCATCATTTTCCCTCCCTCAGTGCACTCCAGTTTCCAATGCAGAGCACAGAAATGTATTAAATTCCACGAGCTGCTTTGCCAAGGGGCATGTGTGTGTTGTGCGAGGGGGGGTTGCGTACGTAGCTGTTGGGTTTTACAAGACCGTTCTGTGCCAGCACTCAGTTTGTGAGCCCTTGTTGGATGGGCGGGTTCTCCTCCAAGTGCTTATCTGCTCTTTCCCAGAGGCAAGCTTTTAGAGTTGTTGCATCGTTCCAGTAGCCGAGGTTCATTTTGGGTAGGGTGGTTGGTGACACAGCTACTCTAGGGGATGGCTGGTGACCCCATTAGCCTTTCAGGTTGCTCATACGCAGCACAGTCTGCTGCTTCAATAGGCCTCTTACTGCGTTTAACGCCCGTGTGAATTTTGACTGTATGCAGTGCAGGAAATTAAAACCATAATGGATTTCTCTTTTGAACTGGAAAGAGGTTGAAACCCCCTCACCTTCGGTGAACGTTCATGTTGATATCCCCCCCTTGCCCCTAGTGTGCAATTTAGTGAGCAGTCTAGTCTTGACGATTGAGAGACAGACATTAAGTAAAGGCCTGGAGGTATCTGCTAAAGACTACGGACTCAAACAGGATGGCTTAGTGCTTGAGTAACATCCCTTAACATGTGGGGGGAAAAAAGAATCGCTTTCTTTTTTTAATAGGACATTTCAGTCTGGGGGGTCCTCTATGAAAACCTCCTGCAGCAGTAGTGGGGTCCCATTAAGAGTTGCAGAGAAATACAAGTAATAATTTCTAACACAGCAGCCCAGGGGGGTTGTGGAGTCTCCTCCTCTGGAGACGTTTAAAGCCCACCTGGACATGTTCCTGTGTGACTTGTTCTAGATGATCCTGCTCTGGCAGAGGGATTGGACTAGATGATCTTTCATCTAGTCCCTAATCCCTAATGTTCTGTGATTTAATGGATTATCATCTAGATAAGGGGGTTTTTTGCTGCAAAGAAAGATGAAGTTGATGATTGCCAGTAGCAAGTGAAAGATAAACCACAGCCAGTGATGCTGCTTCAGAAGGACCCTTAAACCTGGGGAAAATGACGAGAAAAATTGATTGCAGGGGGCATATAAACAGGGGACTCTGAATGTAAACAGGACAGGTTTTGGCAATGGATTATTTTCACAGTACACAGTATCACAGTACCTCACAGTTTAGAAGGTGCCTTGAAAGACCATTGAGTCCCATCCCCCTGCCACAGCAGGATCCCCTAGATCCAGTTGCACAGGAACATGGCCAGGTGGGTTTGAAACGTCTCCAGAGAAGGAGACTCCACAACATCCCTGGGCAGCTCCTTCCAGTGCTCTGTCACCCTCATCCTTATTGCTGCTTTTACACTCATTCTGTGGAGAGCTACCAGAACTAGCAAAGCAGAACTGGCAGAGTCCTTCATTTAATGTTTCTGTTCCATGTCTAGAAGAGTCAAGATTAAAATTCCTTGTCATGAAAAGAAAAAGCAAGTGAAGGGGTTTTGGAAATCATCTGTTTCCAGAGGGTGGTCTAGAATGCACCTAGAAATCATTCCAGTGATACCAGTGCAGTGAAGTTAAAGATTCTATGAGTCTATTCTATTGCTGGAAAGGACCTCCAGGTTCATCAAGTCCAGCCCTCATCCTACCATGGCCCTAACCTTTAGATTTGGTCACCATCAAATGTTGATCCTGGTCTAAATTTTAGGCAAAACAAAAGAAATCCAATGCAAGACTCAGCCAACAGAGAGTTAAGTCAGGGGACTTGTTTAATGGCAATAGTGTGGTATTAGGAGAAGGATCTTCAATCAATCAGATGATTTGAATGTCTGATGATCCCTCAACGCAGAGCTGGATGGCCAGCCCATGTCTTGAGAGGAGGAGTGAGCGAGTATGGGGGCAACACTTCCAGCAGTGGGGATGTGCTTGTAACCCCTGTGAGCTGTGAGGATACCTGAGGGATACTGCTTCAGGGAATGAACTATACAGGTGGTAGTTAGGCGCTTTAAGGCAGTTATTGTCATTTTGTGAGAACCTGGTGGTGTGGGTTATCTGTTGTGTTGCTGATCCTGAGCTAGCAGTGAGTGCTGGTTAATTAAATGTTGTTGGTGATGTGATGTGATTTAAATCGCGTGATTTGAGAGGTTTTTCTGTGCAACTGCATCAGCAGCATGGTAAGCCAGGCACACAGAGTGGTATTGGACATCAAACGTTATGGACAGGCAGAGGATATACCCACAGAGTGAGGGACAGTCGTCTGTAAAAGCAAGTCTGGAAAGGATTTGAGATGATAACAGGCTAGAAATTCCACATGAGCTCCCACGGTGACAGTGTGAACAAAATAAATCCATGTTGTGCCGTTGGATAAATAAACAAGGAAATAGAATAGTGAGTTTTACAGAGTCAGGGGAAGGCTGGCATGTTGTTCCTATTTCAGTTTGTCCTCGTTTTGAAAATCATGTTGGAAAGAAAGGAAACACAAAAATAGTGCTGGGGAGAAAAAGAAAAAGTGCAGAGTTTATTGATTAGGAAAGTTCAGAGCTGATGTGGTTAATGAACAAGAGGATAAGTGGATGCTTAAATGTCTGCTAATATGGCAATTAAAACTCTAAGAAGGAATAACTGGGAGCTGAGGACTCAGATTAGAAATTAAGGGTGGATTTTTAACCTATTTGTTGTAACTTATTTGTTCAAGTTTCTACCTCCTTCGTAGCAGAGAGGCTTCCAAGCTTTGGGTGATGCAAATCTGGGCCTCCAGCCTAGGAAAGTCCATCTGATACGCTGACACAGGAGTTCAGCACCTAAAGCCAAACCAGCCAGAAAGAGCTGGCTGCCTCAGAGCTTCTTTTCCTTTAAGCTTAGGCTTCTAGATATGAACTTCTGCCATAGCTGGTCTTGGTGCCAGACATCTCTCCAGTCTGGGACGGGCTAAATATAGAGGTGACAAAGCTGGTGCATCCTTCTCACAGCTTCTCCCTGCTTACAGGCCACTAAGCATTGCCCCAACCACAGGGTTTTTTTCTTGCTGCGAATGGCTTTTGAACATTTTTTTACTAGAGATGGGTTTCTCCTGCCTTCAGAACCTGACTCCATTTGCGGGCTGGGTTTGACTTGTTTACTGCTTTTTGCTGATGCATGGTCTTGGCTTGGGAAGACAGAGAAGAGGACAGAACGATGAGAGCTTGCCCTTGCATCCCAGCATAACAGACAGCGTTAGGTAGTGTAGGTCACAATTATTCACTGTCCTGATGGGTCATTATGGTCTAGTTTTCACCTGATTTCTTGCACACAGCTAGTTCTAAACTGTTCTGAAAAAAACTCACTGATGGTAACCTAAACCAAGGATATGTATTTCATACCTAAGGTATCGAACACCAGGTGAGGCTGGTGGTCACTTAGTTTTGAGTTTCATGATGTGTGTTGTAGTCCAAGCCAATTTTTTTCAGTGGAAACCATGTTTTCTGCCTTCAGAAGATTTCCTGGAGCAGTGGGCAAGTCCATTGTGACTGCTGAACATAGTTGGTTAGCCTGAGAGGTCATGGGCTGTGAGGAAGTGTTCTCTGAGGTAGCAGAGGACATTCCTTCACAGGTAACTACAGTCAGCTGCTATCAACTGTAAACTATTAACAGATCCTGTGTCCTGAGATCCTGAGTCCTTATTTTCTTTCACCTTTCCTGAAAACGTCTCCTTCTCTGGAGACATTTAAAACCTGCCTGGCCATCTTCCTATGCAACTTGGTATAGGTGATCCTGCTGTGGCGGGGGGCTTGGACTCAGTGATCTTTCGGGGTTCCTTCCAATCCCTAGTGTTCTGTGATTCTGTGAAAACCCACCAAAACTGCAAGTCTTAGGAGATCTTGACCTAGTTAGAGCTTCCAGGATGTGTTCTCCATCTGTGATGCCTCAGCACTGTGCAGGAAGCGTGTTTCGAAGGGACAGGTTGTAACTGCTTTACTTTCTTCATTTTTAACCTTCCTCCCATCGCTGTGATGTACATCACCCGCAGCTAATGAAAATGTAAGACACTGGGGTTTTCTTTGTCAGTGGTGTTTAATGTCATTGTCTCCTCTTCACCATCAGTGCCTGAAAGGAGTTTGTAGTCAGGTGGGGATCAGGCTCTTCTCCCAGGCAACCAGCACCAGGCAAGAGGACAGGGCCTGAAGCTGCCAGGGGAGGGTTAGGTTGCATGTTAGGAACCTCAGGGAAAGGGTGATCAGAGCCTGGACTGGACTGCCCAGGGCAGTGGTGGAGTCCCCATCCCTGGAGGTGTTGAAGGCCAACCTGGCTGTGGCCCTCACTGCCCTGGTCTGGCTGCTGTGGTGATGTTAGGTCCTGGGCTGGATGTGCTCAGGGAGCTCTTCTGGCCTCAATCATTCTGTGATTTGGTAAGATAGTGGGGCACATTCTGGTAATGTGGCTTCATGAGATGTTGCTCAGTTCCTGTGTCAGTGTATCCAAAGGAAAACTAATGTTTATTAGATCTGATGCTCCTTCTGCCTTGTGTTTTCATTTAACACGGGGTGATGCTGGAGTTCAGGCAGTACAAATCTGGAAGGGAAGGGTTTTGTGCTCTCCTGACATAGATGGAAATGGCTGTGTGCAGGACAGAAAAACCTGCATCCTTTGCAAAGGGGGTCACCCCTTTTGAGTGCTTCAGGGACTAGAGAACCTTCTGACTTTGCAAAAATTCCTAATGATTTTTAGTGGGTTTTTCCCCCCTATTTTCTCTCCTGCCAAACTGGTCAACTAGGTTATCTTGTTTTAGTTTGCACTCTCCTCTCCTGCAACCATTTCTAATCCCATGAGGAGATTACGTACCCGTTTTCTTGTGCGTGCTTTATGCAGAGGTTCATTCCTTAACATTCTAAATCAAGTAAGAAATGGATCAAATGAACCCAAATTGCACATCGCCGTTCCATTAACTTCTTACCATAGGTGACCGTTTGGGAGATGGAAAAAGAAAGCCTAAGTCCAGCAGATGCTGCCTGGATGGTCCTTTTCTTTTGTCTCTCTCCCCATCGCTCCCTCAAATTTCTTTTTCTGAGGTTTGTGGAACCACCTCTCAAACCATTGACCAACTATGGGACCAGCCAAATGATCTTTCGATGTCCCTTCCAATCCCTAACATTTTGTGATTCTCTGGAGGCCAACATGGATTCATCTAGGAAAAGCAACTGCCTGGGCTGCTCCTCACTCTTGGCTAGAGCTCCTTATGGTTGTTGTCTGTCAATAACTTGTCCCCAGAGCTCAGAAGCTCTTTTTCTGATGCAGAGCTTCCAAAGAGGCCTTTGGTACCAGATGTTTCTTGAAGAGTAGGTCTGTCATTGAATCACAGAATCACAGAACATTAGGGATTGGAAGAGACCCTGAAAAGATCATCCAGTCCAGTCCCCCTGCCACAGCAGGATCCCCTAGATCCAATCGCACAGGAACGTGGCCAGGTGGGTTTTAACTTCCTTCAAAGGAGGAGGCTCCACAACCCCCCTGGGAAGCCCGTTGATCATGGCAACTGGGAGGGGTGTCTGAGGGCTGGAGCAGTGCTCCCAGTTGCCTGTTTCTAAGCATTTTTCCATCTCTTTTCAATGCAACATTAAAAACTTGGAAGATAGGATGCTGCTCTTGCCAGCTTTTCCATGCAGATGGAGCCATGGACCAGAATGAAGCCTCAGTGAAACTAGAGCAAATTCTATATTGAGGGGAAAATGTACTGGAGGAACTGTCAGATTGATTTCACTGGTACGGGCTGAGCTACTTGCACTACTAAACCCGTGTATCCATGCCAGTGTGTGTCGCTGTGTTTGGGAGGGCAGATCACCCTTGGAAATTCAGCGAAGTGGTGCTTGTGTGCACGGGTAGTTGTATTAGGGCAAAATAGCAGGGAGAGTCTTTCTTCAAATGAATTTAGCAAAAGACTTGCTTCCTCCTATCTCTCCGTGTAGGAGGGAGATAGAAACCTCCACACACTAGTCGTGTAGATCTCAGAAGGATTCTAACACTGACTACATGGCAGCTAGGTAAAAAAAGTGATTGCCTTGGGGAATGAATAAGTTGAGGTTTTCTTAAACAAATAATGAGACCTCCTAATAGGGAGGTTATCATCCCCCTGTGTTTGGCACTGGTGAGGCCACATCTTGAGCATTGTGTTCAGTTTTGGGCACCTCGATACAAGAGAGATGTGGAGGCGCTGGAGCAGGTGCAGAGGAGGGCAACTAAGCTGCTGAAGGAGAGTAAATCGTATGAGGAAAGACTGAGAGAGCTGGGGCTCTTGACTTTGAAGAAGAGGAGGCTGAGAGGAGACCTCATCACTCTCTACAACTACCTGAAAGGACACTGTAGAGATGTTGGTGCTGGTCTCTTCTCACAAGCAATTAGCGATAGAACAAGAGGGAATGGGTTCAAGTTACAACAGGGGAGGTTTAGACTTGATACTAGGAAAAACACTTACACAGAAAGGGTGGTCAAGCACTGGAATGGGCTTCCCGGGGGGGTGGTGGAGTTGCCATCCCTGGATGCATTCAAAGATCGTTTGGATGAGGTGTTGAGGGATACTGTTTAGGGGTGAAATTGTAAGGTAGGGTAGATGGTTGCACTCGATGATCCCAGGGGTCTTTTCCAACCACAGAGATTCTGTGATTCTGCAACCTTTGCAGGAACCGCTCCACTCAATGTGAACTTGAGTGTGTTGAAACATTTCTTTTTGATAGAAACTCTCAGAAGGTGTTATTTGGGCAGGTCCTTAATTACAAGCTTTGCATTCATAATGATAATTTTTAGGAGATCAATATTTCAGTTTCTTGCTTCAGCCTGGCTGTACAGCTTTCCTTGAGGGTTTTTTTTCCATGCAGCAGTAGTCTGAGCTGATTCACATCAACAGAGCTGTTAATACGTACTGGAGGCAGGAATACAAGCCTCCGCTGTGCCCACAGACATGGTTTGACAGAGGCCATTTCAAACTCAGTCATGCGAGTGAGGAGTTACTTCACGGACAATCACTGAGCCTGTTCTACATTTCATGTTTGAACGATGAATTTTTTCAAAGGGAAACATATTTAACTGGATCTCAATCTTCTTCCTTTGTGGAAAACCCAAGTACCTCTCACGGACCCTCTCTTCTTGAAACACTTACCTCCGGTGTGAGGCAAGCTCTGTTTGTCAGGTGTGGGTGAGCTTTGGGGTTTTTTTATTGCTGGCCACAAAGTCTGTCACCCTCCCAACTGGAGATGGCCAAGAAACATTTAGCAGTGCTGCATAGAGACTGTCACAGCCACAAAAAAAGGCATCCCACTATGTCTGCTATGAAGGCAGCTCTGCTCTCCATCCCCAGCGTAAGGGCATTGGACCATGTCAACCTACAATCTGAACATTGCTATTTAAATTGCCTCGCAACTGGAAAAGTTTCTGTACCTGAACTCAGGCCTCCCAGAGGGTGCTAAAGAAAGGAAAAACATACTCTGGTTCAAAATCAGTTCTGTGCACCCCTGCAGAGCATTTAAAAGAACAAAACCATCAGCCTCATTAAATCGTAACAAAGTCCGTGTTCCAAACTGTAATCGGGAAGGGAAATCACAAATTAACAGGAGAAAGGCACATATACTTTTACTGACAGATATGAGTCCTTAGGCATACACAAATGTCAAGGACTCTGGCACTGAAGGGTGGTAAATGCCACCTGTACCGGGAGCATTCACCACAGACTTCCTATCAAGAGCGTAACTGGTAGGTAACGGCGGTGGCTCAGCTAGCAGTAATTACTGCAAACCCCCAGACTAGTGGGCCTGAGAGACTGTTTAAGGGCAGTAATTACATACTTTGTCACAAAGTTAAACAAAGGGGAGTGATTTGAAGAGCACAAGCCCTGATCTGGGGTCTGAAGGGCACATACGGACTGAAGAGCTAACTGCAGGATGCCATGGGGTTGCTGATACGCTCAGCACACACGGAGCGCGTTTATTCTTTCCCACATATTGTTTCTATAACATTTCTGCCCTGAAATTAAATAACAACATGTTCTGTAAAAGCTTCTTAGTCCCTATTTCTGTCTTGCAGTCCCTGGGGGGGAACTGGCTCGCAGATGCTGCACTGAGGTCAAGCCTACCAGACGCTTTCTGGGCTGCAGCCTCAGCTGCTGATTTAAAAGGAGAGGACTGCTGCATCTACTCACGCCGCTCTCCCTTTTTCTAACCCCGTAAAGGTATCAGCTTAAGAGATGACACCTGACTAGCACAGCCTACGGAGGGCCACTGATGCTGACAAAAAGGCAATTAACCCCAAACCTGTGACTCAAACTGCTGGCGAGCTGCGTGGGCTTCTGGATGATGGGTTTGATCAAAAATCAGCCAACTTTAAAAGGCTCTGGACCGAGCTCTGTGAGCTCGGAGACTGTCAACGCAAAGGTTAACTGCTGCGTGCAAATCAAATATGTAAATGTAACATTCAAAGCGTGATCACGTATCTCAGACAGAATTATGGCTCCTGAATACCTTCCGACACATGTTTTCTGAAGTCTCGTGCTCACTACAAACTAAGAGGAAACAAGTGCAACGCCAGCGAACGGAGGAGGGGGAAGACTGCTCTGACAGTATTTTGGACTACGGGGAGCGCTCATGCATCTCAGTAAAACCTGATGCACCTGACACCTTTGTCTCCCATTTCAAAGTCCTATTTGCCTTTCAGAAATGTATTTTTCAAAATGCTAATCAGCTGCTCACAGCTACAGCACCACTCCTGTGGACCTGTCTGGGCACATCCAGGACTCGGTTCAACTGGGAAGCATTTTATGGTGTGGGAGCCCAAGATGTTTGGGATGCACTGCTTGCGCACAGCAGCCTGCCTCCCCTTTGTGGGGTGGTTTCTAATGTGCTAAGGTCAACAGTTTTCACTTCCTACCCTTATTTTTTCCCCATAAACTTTTGAAATATGGCAAAAAACAACCAATATTTTCTTTAATGAAATCTTAAGTACTTTCTGCTCTGAACCCTCTGAAGCTCCAGTGATCAGTATCTTCCCTGGTGCAAACATATTACTTCTAGAAACATTATCAGATCATACTTCTAAGCATCCCTCCAAATCACACATGAGTCTAGTTGTGCAAAATGTTATTGCTTCGTTCTGTCTTTGCTGTCTCTCAACATAAGAGATTGTGATTGCTTTGTATAGGCACAAAAGAATGAGAGACGGCATACGGGCTGGAAACTGGGAGGCTGCTCTGCAGCTCCCAGACACAGGCTCTGATATTATGATCTACAAAGCTGGTACCTTTCTTCTACAGAAATGTTGTAAAGACAATTTATTCCATTCATATTTAAGTTTTTTCACCTGGATTAAAAGGTTGAATAGACCATCCTTTGAAAATGTCATGCATTTTTGAGTTGACAGGTTTATTTTTTCCGGCAATGGTCTTAACATCAGCTTTCTTATCTTCTAAACCGGGTATCTTCATGCAGTAATCCAGGAAACCATTTGATCTCATTATTTCTGTATATCCTCGCTCACAACCGCAGACTCCTCTCTAGGCGATAAAAGGGAATTCAGTATTAAACCGAACAGCATCCCCTTTCAGAACAGAGCAAACTGTAGGTAAATAGGCAGCAACTGCAAGGTGTATCCTGCGCAGGCAACTTAAACGGCAACAAATCAAACAAGTCAGGAAACCGCAAACCCGTTCCAGTTAAAAAAGGCAAAATATCCCGTGGGAATTGGTTGAAAAAGAGCCAGCAATTACGGAAAAGTCCAGCATTCGAGAATTTTAATTCTAGCAGGCTTAGTAACAGGCACCTCAACTGCCACTCCCGCACGTGTCCAAACACTGTGCAGATATGGAGCTTAGGGATATGGTTTAGTGGTCGCTCTGGGACAGCTGGGTTATTAATAGTTGGGACTCAATCTTAAAGGTCCCTTCCAACCTAAACGATTCTCTGACTCTATCTGTAGCTTCACCCAAACTGACCCTGTTGGGCATCAGAAGAGACAAACAAGGAACAATCCAGCTTCACACCCAAACCTTCCCCATGCACTTCCTTCCGCTCAGTATTTCGTGGGACTATCTGAAACGAAGCAAAAACACCCACTGCCCTGGATCAGCCCAAGCAGTTCTTTTAGGAGTTCTTGGAAGTCTGTGTTCTGCAAACAGAGACTTGGATTTTCTGATTTCTGCTTTAAAACAGATTTTTTTAGACTTTTTTCCTTTGCTAATTATCTTATAGCTGTGATGGCTGTCTGAGGGTCTGATACCCTCCACTATGACCCGAACAGGCAACAATTTACAGTCTCTGTGATAAGAATTTAACTCTTCAGATCAGTTTTGTTGCCACAACACCCCCCACTTGTTGACAGACACGAGTCTCAGCTTTCTTGTACAAGAGGTGAAGACTCAAGAGTTTTTACAGCTAACAACTTCATGCTCGCTCATTATTTTTACGTTCCTGTAGGCAATGAGCACTCTTGTGACCACTCTCTCAGCCACTTTCCCATCCAATTCCTCAAAGCTGAGAACTGTAGAGGCTGTTTTCAAAATATAAATATCTAAATCCCGACCAACCCCGGCTACTGGTTCTGGGTTTTGTACTCCATCACAGTTCTCACATGGACAAGGCATTCTGGGAAGCTATTACTCTGGACTTGAGCACTGCAGAAGGGACATTTGTAACCTCTGGACTCCTGTTTGCTCAGAGAAGTGAGTGAAGAAGCAGCTCCATGATCCAGCAAGTGTTGCAGATGCTCAACAGCTCAACAACAACAACAAAAAATCACTCCCAGGTTTTGCTTTAGAAGCCAATATGGGACTAGTGGGAATCTACAGCTCCTCAACACTCACGGGAGCTTTCCGTGTCCATGGAGGAGCTGAAGAGGACATAAACTTTTATGTCATCTTTTACAGGAGTTTTAAACAGTCCATTTCCTACAGGATAGCACAACAGCAGTCAAGAAAAATTTAAACAAAATTAAAGCAAGAGTCCCAAAACCCCTCCACAGAACAAACCCCAACTTGTGCCACCACATTAATCCTTCACTCATTTGTGCAGGTTTATGGTTTCCTTTCAGACTTGACATTCCCACAACTTCCTCGAGGTGGTACCACGGACACACTAAACTTCATTCTAGGTCCATTTAAGACAGAGAAGCTAATTGAAGGGATGTTGTGCTGTTAATTTCTCAATCATGTTCTGCAGCGAGTAGTTACCTGTGTGCAGTAGGAGAAGGGCTTGCGGCATGGCGGGGTGCAGTGCTGAACTTCTGCTGGCTTTGTCCGAAGAGCACACCCTCCTGTAAGAGACAACACCCAGTACCTTCAAGGGTTTGGTTCAAAATACTTTTGACTTGGCTCACCGTGGTGTAAGAAGTGCTTGCTTGCTTATTTTCTATAGTTAAATACTAGTCTATTGAGCACATTAGCATAATATCTGTAGGCACTGCATTAATTAATTTGCCTTAACAAGGCAGGGAATTATTATCATACCCATCTTGTTAATGGAGAACAGAGATATACAGATTTAAGCACTTTGCCACAGGCCACATAGGAAGCTGGGGACAGAATCGGGAATTAGATGCAGATCTTCTATGTCCTCATTAATGTCTTATCTACAAAAGAAGACATAATCCACACAACGCCTTTGCCTGTCCTCACTTGGGGAAGCCTGTGCTTCTGTAGGAATGAGAACATGTTAATGAGTTCCTAACTACTCTGCAACCTCTGCACATAAAACTTTTGTTATTATCCTAACTAGTCACTATAAATAGAACTAGATAAGCACATCTGCATTTACACTTCTGCTCTTTCCTCATGCACCCTGAGCATATCGAGAGAGATCCTAAGGATGTGGAAGCCCTCCTGCCTTTGCCCAACTTTCGTGGAGCTTCAAAGTGCTGACCATAAATTTCCCTTTTCATCCTGTGCAGGCAGAATTTGTAGGTCACGGCAACAGCAGGAACCTCACAGTTTGAGCGATTTGAGATTCCTCTGTGTTGAATAGAAGAAGAGGCATAAAATCGGGGCTCTTTATCATTAGTGTTATGTTCTCCTCTGTTCTCCTCAGTTACAGGCAGGTTGAAGCAGCAGCTGTGCCAGTTGAGCCCAGGCAGCTCCTCCAGCATATGCACACTCATTTCTTCTTGTGCCCAACCCAACAGCAGGGGAGACTCGCCCAAATACGCTCACGCGATACGTGTGTGGTGTTGACCTGACAACAAGGCTGGTGAGCTCCCATCTGTCTTTCCTACACATAAATCTGAACTGAAATGCTGGAGCAGTTAGGAAGGATGTCCAACTTCCCACCGAGCAACTGATGCGTAAGAAGAAAAACCTGGACGGAGCCTTTCCATTCCATTCCAAGGCAATTTGTGGGTGTACCTGTGACATTTATTCCATCCGAGCGCTGACACCACACTGTGCGCACGTTGTCTTGCCAAAGGCTGGTTTTCCACAGGTAGTCATAGCACTTCCCTCCTGCAATATCAACACCCGTCAGTCTTCACCTTGTAACAAAACTGACATAAACTCTTGATAGGAGGAAGCACTGCCATGGCCACACTACCTGAGCAAGGACGCGTTTCCACCGCTTGCCCAGAGCAGCTCTCCTGGTTCTCAGCAGTCTGAACGATAAATGCCCTGGATCGGGACTGGCGACCTGTTGTCTCAAAGCTCCTGCCATTGATGCAGGTAAGCTCACAGGAGCTCCACTGTGACCACTCTGTCAAGTAGCAGTCACCTGCACATTGACAGAATAAGTCACAAGGAATCAGCATTAAAGGGTAAGGACAACCTGAGCGTGCAACTGCTTTAATAGTGAAATACCCCTGGTTTATTGCTCGATGGAATGCAATAAAGATTCACAGTTGCTGCTCTGAATCCCATTTCCTCTAAAAGCAAAAGAAGTCTCTCTAATGCGATCTAGAAACGGCATTTACCTGATCTGCTGAAGTACACCACCTTACTGGTGCAGCTGGCAGTGCTCAGAGCTATGGAAGCATCTCCATCTCAGCTATCACAGGCATCAACACACTGTGACTTTCCAAACACTTACCTGGGCAAGGCACTGAGCACGGTAACTGCAGCACACTGTCTTTTGCTGGCAGCTCACCACAGAATGCATCTTCTACTGGTTTGGATGTAGCAGAAACAGATGCGTCGTGCACTACACACGTGAGGTTGCGGACTTGCAATCCATCTCCACACTGTCCACCCTACAAAATAATAGAAGAGGGGAGGCACACATCGCCAACATCAGCAGATGACTGAAGGAGTTTTCACCTGAACAGACCTCAAAGATACAAATGCGGTGTTCGGACTGCAATAGTATCCCTGTTAGGTAGATGGAGATCTCTGTACACATCTCCACAGAAGCTCAGAGGCAGAGCCACACAGAAAAGCTGGAGAAGAGGTAGGTACCATAAAAGATAAATACTGTCTTCAGGGTCAGCACTTCACGCCTTTTCCTAAAGGTAGTGAATTTACTCACTCTTAAGGAGTGCCCAGTTATATGAACATTTGTTGTTTCTCTAAAGTGGCCAAGAGCAGAGCCTGCCCATAACAAACAGACAAACAGGTCCAACAGAAGCATTTACGTGGTTTCAATCCTGCGACAGCAAATACCCTCCAGCTGTACCTTCCAGTTAATTAGAGTACAAGGATTATTGCCTGCTGGGCTGTTTGCATCATTTTTTTGAAAGGACCTATTGCTTCTGAAGCAGACAGATCAACTGGTGTCAGCATCATCCAAAGTCATTCATCACCTGTTTAGCACTGAGCCCCATTCGAACAAGCAAAAAGAGGCTCCCTCTGAGCCACTCCACATTCATCAGCCCAGTTCTGAAATACTTAGCCACATGCTAAACTATGGGCTGAAGAAGACTTTCATTACCAGAAAATCAATATTGTTTGGCTAAAGTGACTATCAGGAGCTGAGGATGCTTTAAGAGCTGAACCTCTTCCTAGAGGCTGGAATCATTTCTAAAGAACAATGATGTTTGAGCAGCACATCTTAACCTCCTGTGATGCTTCAGGAAACTGTGCCTGAAGCCCTTCAGAAACAGCACTTTACAAAATCCAGTAAATAAAGCTCAAAAAGAAGGATGAAACATTGCTTTTATGTAACCAAGGGATTCTTCTAAAATAATGGGCCTCATCTGCAGAACAGCATGGCTCCTCCTGAGCACATTCGTTCAGCAGTGGGTTCCTCCGGAACGGCTCTCCTGCACACTCCTGGCAGCTTTTTCATTTCCTTCACCCCTTCTGCTGCAGACCCACAATGAAATGGAGCTAAGAGCATAACTAGCTGGCCTTAGAGCAGTTGCTAATCAAAAGCATCTTAGAGAAGCGTTAGTATGGAACTGCTATATGCAGTCAGATTTCAAGTTTTTAACACTGCATTTCACTGTAGTCAGTAGTAACTTACTGCTCAAATTTCTGTTTCACCACTGAAACCTCTATTGCGGTCTGAGATTAATGGTGTGTGAATAACTCATGTAGCTGTCAATTGGGTTAAAGCTCTTAGAAATGGCTGGTGGGAACAGAAGACAATGTGGAGAAAATGCCCAGGGGAAATCCGCACTAATCAAACGGCAACGGATTTCCAGCTCCAAGAGGCTCAAGGAATGATTAAATGACTGAAGAGGACAAATTAAAAAGTACTCTTCCATAAATAGTCTGTTCATATATGTGTCAGTATATCAACAGCTGTGCAAATACTGAGCTAAAGGTACAAACAAATAGCTGAAACCAACACATTCTTCTGGTACAGCAGTCTCCACAATAGAAGTCCAAGTGCAACATTCTTCTACCACACAATACTGCTCAGTCGTTATTTTCCAATGTTCAGAATACAAAATACATAAAACTCACAAACTCTCAAGCAATGCCAAAGATAGAGGGTTTGCTTTTCAACAGTGGCTTCCATTCACTTGCTTTCTTTCAAGACCAGCAAAGTGTTCCTACACTAAGCTGAATACTCCTGAAAAGTAATGTCATCCTGTCACTTACAGAGGGAGATGGGGTTTGGTATGTCTGGTATGGTCATAAGCAATGCAGCAGCACTGCATTAACTTCCTTATCATCTTAAAAATTATTCATGTCCCCACAATTACACATTTGAAGATCTAATTAATAGCTGTGGAAGTTCAGTAATGGCACAGCGCGGACGCAAGGATGAGCTGCTAATAAGAGAACTGCCAGTATCCCATACTTAAAACTGTCCCATATTTAAAACCTAGGGGATCAAATCTGTTTTCCTTTGAAGAAGTGATCACCTGAGGTTTGCTTAGAATTAGGATTTGGTTCTTGAGTCGTGAGCTCTTCACAGGAAATCTACAGTGATTTGCCTTCCAGAGGGGATTTCCTCCATCTGGCTGCAAAAATCCTCCATGTTGGCCCTATGGAGAATGGAGAAGCCGTCCTGGGTTCCCTAAACACAGCCTGGAGCTATGGGCCTCTCCAGGAGCACCCGCACAAAGCCTCTACCTCTGAGCCTCCTCAACCCCAAGCAACCACCCGTAAAATGAGGAAGTTCACTCCAGGACTGTTTCGACCAGCCAGGTGTCTTCTCAACTGACCAACACAATAACCGAAGGCAGCATCTGCACAAACCTCCTCTCACATCACTCTCCAGTGCTTTCCACATACAACACACTAACAACAGTCCTAACGAGGTGCTTTGCCCAGACCTGCCTTTAAGAAAAGTTTTCCCTTTTCTTTTTTCACTGGGGTCTGTGTGTGTTCGCAATGATGCAGGTAAAGAGTCGACTGGGCAAGTCGACTGGGCAATGCTTTCACATGCTGATGAACATTTAATCAGGCAAAAGTTTTCTCTAATGAGGAAGCACTGCATGATCCCATTTAAGGGAGTGATGTTAGAAAGGAAGGGTTCTTAGACTTCTTATGAATGTTAGGCAGCCAGTGCTTGATAATGTCTGGCTACTTCACTTATATCCCTTTAATGGAAAAATTAGGAACAGCGTCAGCCACTGCTCATTTATCTTCTTCTTTTAAGCTAATCAGAGTAAATCACTTCAGCTCCAGTGGGCAAATGAGGAATGCAGTGTAACCCTTCAGGATAGGCTTGTTGACCACCTTCTGCATCCCTCTGAAGCAGCAGAAATGCCCCACGCTGGCCAGAGATATGCCTGTGACACGTGCCGTTGCCTGGAGGGCAACGCACTGGTCTCCCTGCTGTGAAAAGCAGCCACACACAACACTTAGCAGGCTCAGCTCCTAAACAAGCAGACACCTCTAATTATTCACATGAAGTCAATTTAGCACAAAACAGCACTTCTACAATTAAGAAATGCAGGCTCAATTATCTCATAATGCAAGGAAGAAATATTTTAGCCTTATAATTAATTGTCCCATTTATATTATTACAGGAAGACACTCTCACAAAATGCATTTTGGTCTCACCATAAGATGCATTTACCTTATTTCAAAAAGCCTCCTTGAAAACAGGACTTCTGACGGCTTGGTTTAGAAAATAAGCTTAAGCTTCTTTTCCAGTAAAGCACAGGAATAAATCACCCTGTATTTATGAACTACATTTAATTCCTAAGCACCTCATTAAAGAGAAGTGAACACGAATAAAATGGCTCTTCTCCAAAACAAAGCAAAGGGTAGGGAAACTACATCACAGTAATTTAAGCAGAGAAGCAGGCTCTATCTCACTGGAAGCACAGGATGGTATCTGGGTTAGGGAAGGCTGTGATTACTCGCTCTGAGCTGAAGCGTGGCTGGGTCTGGATGCTCACACTTCTAATCCGCATGATGCGTTATCTGTCTGGAGTATGCCCGTATGTTAACTCAGCTTCCCTACTAATTCTTTTATCAGCTTCATTAGCTTCTATGCTCAGAGGTCTCTTCCCTAATGTTTAACAGAATTTGCTTACATTAGCTGAACAAAAAATCAGCTGATGTTATCGTATTTTACTATATTTATGTAACATAAATAAATACTGAGCGCAGCACGTACAAGGGCCAGCTTCACAATCCTGAGTGAAGCAGGTGGCTGATCATCATATAAACTATAAATGTATTTCTGTTTCTCTGATCTTGGATGGTCCAACGACTGTCATGCCCCAGATTTCTTTTGTGAAAACCTGGAAAATTCTGGGTCTCTGTTCTGCCACCCACAGTATTCACTGCACGTCCATCTACCACATCGAGAAACCACACAGGTATGCAGGGCATCTGCAGCGTGGTCGAGGGCAGAGCAGAAAACACGAGGGATCTCTGTCTTTATGTGCATTATTGGCTTCAGTCTCTGACATGGTATAATGTGCAGAAGCAGGCACCGATCTGTGCACAGGTCCTGTCCCCTGGCAGCAGACGGGGCTCTCTTCCACCCAGCCACCCTCTCCCACCACCACCTCAGCAAAGCCAGCCTTAAGCAGTATGAGTTGACTTCCCTCTGCCTGAGAAACCTCACTGTGAAAGATTCACCTCTGCTCAAACTGGATGACCAACTAATATGTTCCAATATTGGAAATGGGATCTAACTGATAAGGAGAGATGAAAGAACCAGAGGGGGAAAAAACCTCTCAATTCAAGCTTGATGCAAGTCACTAGCAGTGAGAAACTGAGAGTCCAGTGCTGGGAGAGGGTATTGCACATCACAACTGAATCCAGCCATTTTTAGATCATTAAAAAGATAGCCTGGCTAAGGAAAAACCAGCACTTCATAGGGTAACTCACACCACTGCATCAGAGACCTTGTGGGGAACGAGCTGCAATATACAGAACTTATAAAAACAAGGGGGATGGGGATAGGAAAGAAAAAGGAATAAAAAGGCTAAGCTCTCTTGAAATCTAGTTTATCTATTTTTTGAGTTATTTCATATAATTAAATCATGGGTCACTATGACTATGCCCACTCAAGCACATTTTCTCTGTAAATCTCCTTTAATACCTCTATAAACTCATGGTGCTTGAACCCATACTGCTATAAATCGATGCTGATGGCTGAAGGATGAGGTGCAGAGGTTTTACCACTCATGAACTTGCCCTGCTTTGCTACGGATCCTACCAGCACCTTCACTGGCCAGAGCATTCCTCTGACCCACAAGCCATGGCCTCAATCAATTTGCCATGTAATGATGATTTTAGCCACTGACCCCTCGGGGAACACTCGTGGAAGCCATACCTGGACTCTGCAGGGAGACCACGGACCCAGTAGCCAGCTGTAGCAGGGCTTCACAGGGCAGCTCCTGTGCTGGGTGAGTTGCTCCGGGCAGGGTCTGCCATCACCTGCCGCCTGCAGAACCACCGAGCGCCCACGCACCATCTGGCCTAGGCGAGGGGAGAAGACAGGACATGGTGAAGGAGAGCCGGAGGGAGAAAGAAAGGCAGGTCGTGTTGCTATCAGCAGTCCTCGTTCAAAGTCTGTTAGCAAAGCAATTCATTGGGAAGACCACTCGAATAATAGGGCTGCAGTCGCTAAGCCTAAATGATCCCGTCGCCGATATTTTCAAACACAGTGTTGTGTGTTTTCCAAACACATTATTTGTTTATGCAACACATTTAAATACTTGACTAAATCCTGATTATTAAATATGACAAGAAAATAATTCCTATGGCAGCATCGCTTCTAACGCTGCGCATTCAATATGTTTCCAGAGAATTTTAACAAATGAAATTTCCTTTTTATGAGCAATTATGTGCATCTAATTTGAAAACTGCAAACACTCCAGTGGCTATTACCGTCCATAACCATTTCTGCCATTTCCATTAAAATTCTATTTATTATTGGTGAAAACTTCTTCAGCCGCTGAATGGAAAAAGCAATTACGCTCCTACTTTTGAAATAATAAAACTGAATATATTCATTAAAGTTACAGCAGTTCCATTTTCGGCTCCTTTGCTGTCCATTTATGTCCAGGAATGTTTTCACTCAGAATGTTTCAATTAGAATTCTGGCTCCAATTAAAAAAGAAAACTGGGTTTAAAGGGAAAAAAAAAAAGCCCTTATGCAGTTAAAAAAATTCAAGGGGCAGGTAATAAGGGCGGACACATGCAACATGGCAGAGGCAAGCGATAATCTCTAACTCACTGCAAAGGGAAGAGATAAGGGCTTGTGGTGGAGCTCTCCCATCACAGTCAGTTAGCTGCAAATGTGAGTCGAGGGGAGTCAGAGAGGGAAACTAACACCCCTGTGGAGTGGGGAGGCTGCAACATTCAGCCAGATCCTTCTCCCAGCTATTTATATGAGCACACTTTTTAATTAATGGTTTAATTAAGGAACATCTGACTTGAATGTCTGTGGCAGGGGAATTGGACTAGATGATCTTTCGAGGTCCCTTCCAACCCCTAATGATTCTATGATTCTATGACTGGCTGTGGAGCTGGGTCTCCAAAAACGTTTTAGCAAACAGAAATTAAATGCAGCCATACCTGAGAGAGCTGCTGATGGGTACCGTAGCAAGCTCTCTTACCTTTACTATGCTATTACCTTGCTCTGACCCATTGAATTCCATTTTTTGAGCCCATTTAAACTAATTTTAAGACTACTTCCCTTTCCAATTCTAATCCCCTGGACCTGGGGAGTTTGTAACAGAAGTGATGATAAAAGCTCTTATCCACATGACTGTGCACTCAGCTGTCACGGAATCAGACACATTAGCAGGTGGAAAAAGTCCTACCAGCTGAGAGGAGAGGAAAGGTAAGAAAGACCTGTGGTTCACTGTGTGGTCAGAGCGAGAAAAGAGAAACCCCCCAGCTTGCTGCCAGCAGACCCCATGGCAGCCCCACCTGCCCAACCAGCCAAAATTAGCCATTTTGTTTGTCCAGCAACTGAACAAATTTCCCAAATGCTTCTTAATTCTGAAAGCTAAGGAACCAGTGGGCAAAGGAAAAGACTGGGAAACCATGGGAAGCCCATGGCTGTGGAGGTTTGGGGATGTTGTGGGTTTTCTGGGATGCCCTGCGGTGGTTGGCTCACCTCGCCCAGGGAGCCCTGCTGGCCCATCAGCATGAGCTCCCAAAACAGCAGCTACAGCAAAGGAGACCCCCTACGTTTAAAAGACTGAATTCTATTAGCAGGGCCTTGAAAGCCCGAGGCATTCATCAAGCTATTTTAATTAAAGAAATAATTTCCTTTCGTACACTCTGCTTAACATCCTTCTAGTGAAACGTAAACGGGCAGAGCACTGAATACAAACCACGAATTTCCTTTTCAGGGGAATTAACAACCGTTCTGTGCTTATTTACACTATATTTAACCTATGGTTTGTCATCCAGTTTAAGTTCTCTGCGTTCACTACGGTCAGCTGGTGTTTGACTTATTGAGAGCATCACTGTCACGGTATACTGTGAAGAAATCAACTTCACCGAAAGCTTTCCCTGCACAACCACTGCAGAGAGTTTCCTAACGCTCCAGTTTGGTTTTTTACTTCACTCGTCAAACAATATCCAGGTGATCAGTTACCTCTCAAGTAGCAGAACATCTGCACATCTTTACTTTGAAAACACCTTGTCTTTTCCTGCCTAGGGAGAACAGAACCTCACTGCATCTGACATTAATTGGCTTCCAGTCCAAACTCTGGGAGAGCCAAATCGATCCTAGTTATTTAGTTAACTTCCCAGTGAGTTTTTCTTTAATTTCCCTACGAATTTGCCACATCTCCAATTAACTCTGCTCTAGAGGGTTAAAAGATAGGAAGATTAAGACAGAAAGGGTGCTGAAAATAAATATTCCTCCATATCCTCGTATTTGTCATGAGTTCTAAGGTGAAAAAGGAGGGGCTAGTCTTGTTAGTGCTGGTCACTTCAAATCTAGGTTTGCATCAGTGGCTGAAGTTTCATCTAAAAAAAGCTGGATCATCTTTTCGAATCAGAAGAACACGGTTTTATTACCCCCTTAAAAAATTCTTGCCATTCCTCACATTTTATCCACACAGTGATGCGTCGTGGCCGAAAAAAAGATGATTAAAATTCCTGCTACAGTTCAGCCCAGTCAGAATTATGGACACGTTGTTCTCCGTTTGATGAGTACGAGCACAGCACATAAAACACAGCTCTATCAGGCAGCTGCCAGACCAGAGCAAGGATCAAGTCACTTAAATGCAGTGCTGGGGGTCAGGCTAGGTCAAGTGACAAGCAGATGGGACCAGTGATAAATGGAACTTTTCATCTGCTTCCCAGAGCCAGTCACTCCAGCAGACACTGGGGCATTCAGGAGAGAGGTTTTGGTGGCCCCTCTTCCTGCAACACCTCCCAGGACGATGAGACCGGGGCTTGCTGAGTTAGAGTAGCAAGTGAGAAAAAGTCATGACAATTTCTTCTTTAGGGGGCAAAATCAAAACTGTTCTCTCAAACTGGTGAGGCACCAGTGAAAAATGTAAGCACCACATTTTCCAGTCAAGTACATCTTTGTGTCCTCCTCTTTTCTGTCCCACAGGTCAGGCTAGTATTGGGGTGCACATCTCCACAACTTGCTACAGTCTCTCCTCGGCTCGGAGGACCAAGCAGGGCACAGCAGCACGTTCAACTCTGTGTAACTCAGGAAACCTCACAGTTTAGCTGATGAAATCAGTTTTGTAAGCGGCAAACCATGGGTTTAGGTGGGTTTATACTATTTATCACTCCTGTTAGACAGCTTGAGAGAAATCATATAGGATCAGAAACCGTTTACGAAGCAAAATTCAGCATCCTCCTCCTGCATTCATTTGCCCTAACAAAGGAAATACAATTTGCTGGGGATTATCCTTAGCAAACATCTTTCCAGTAACTCTGATTCAGGCCACAAGAGCATCATCCATTAACACAGCACTATACATCTTCTCATAGCAGTACAGACACTGATACGAGGAACCCAAATATATAACCCAATGTCAGCCTAAAGCTCTCACCAGCATCCTGAACAGATGCTGCCCAGAACTAGAGCTGCAACAGGCAAATATCAGTTACATATCTCCGTAGGCTCAAGTCCAGGCAGGAAAGAGCGATCTACTTTACTCATCATCATTTATAAAAATCAATATATTCGCCTTTGGCTGCTGTGTACCAGACCCGTATTAGCTGTCAGTGCCACATACGCAGTGGCACCACTTCATGTTTAAATTCATCGTTCCATAAAACAAAACCTGAGCAAGAGAAAGGCACCATCCATTAAAATATATCATAGCAAAACAACACAGGAGGAGGTGGACAGAATAAAAATGTTAGCGACAATGCTCGAGTTAAGAAGCACACGAAAGCGTAAAGCCGGCAACACTGAATTCTGACCGGAATTATGTTTAAATCGTGCTTCTCTTTGAAGCTGTTTACGGTTCTTCAGCCGGCCCTCCGCACGCTCTCCAAGAAAAGCCCGAAGAGCAGAACATTATTCTGAGTGGAGCCAGCCGCCGTGCGAGAAACTGATTTCCTGTGAATTATTTCTGAGACGCGGGCGTCTAAGTACTACACTGCAGCCCCACCAAACAGTGGGCAACTACTTACTTGGCAAAGGGAAGTCCCATCAGTGTTTACTACAGCCAATTCCCACAGCCCTTTTACTGTCATCCTCTAGTTTTCCCTGTCTAGTTTGAGGCTTCAGCCTATTTTCACAAATGCCTATGAGAAACCTACAATGATTTTAAAGGTACTGAAGTCTGAGCCTTTGGGTAGGACTCCCTCACTGTATTCTTCTGTGACCACCCGTAGATGAGTGTGCAGTTAATGTCTTCTCTGTTAATATCATCATCAAACAGTGTTTATAACCAATTGGAACTCAGCGAAGAAGCTGAAATGATGGTGTTCCTCTTGTTTGAACCACACAGAGGCCATAGCTGCAGGACTGGTGCCAAGGTCTGCAGATGTTTGATGACGGTGTAGCTCCACCTTGACGGTTGTTGAAACAAACCTCAGATCAGGACTGGGGTTGCAGTAAAATGAACCATGTGCTCAGAGTAACTTGGATGCGAAGAGCTTCTGTTTCATTGATTCTCTTGCTTTGGGATGAGATTCAGAAGACTTTTGGGCCCACAAAAGTCTATTAGATGATAGAGGACTGAGCAAACACTTGCCTTCTTTATGATACAGTTTTTAAGACGGCTTTCTCAGCTGCTTAGCTGCCACAGGTTCACAGAACAGTGTCTCCAGCCACAACTGTACGAGCCAGCTCCCTAGCTAGCAGTAAAACAGTTACGATCTCTGAGGACCAGAAGCTGACCCACAGACTGAGCTGAGCAGCCTTGACCTGGTTTGGCACCTAGGGTCAGGACACAGCGGATGGTCTTCTGCAGGGCACTGAACGTTCCCAGTTTTTCTCTGCAGCATCCCAGCTCTGATGTAGGACATGAAGTGCTTGCTCCTTACATGCACTAGCAACCACCGGCTCTTTAATGAGTGTTTGGGATTTGCATAAGTATTTCAGGAGCAGGAGCAGAACTGCAAGACTTGCCTTTACTGGGGTACAGCCCTTTGCAAACTGTGCGCTGTAAGAGCTCAGGAAGAAAAAAACCTTCAGGCATTAAACAGGGAGAGCTGCTCCTGCAGCATGCCAAAGCCCATAAAGGAGTTAACAACCTGCTCTTGCAAACTTAGCTCTATTTATTTTAGTAAGTGATTGAACACTCAAAAAAAGATAGTTTAAGTCTGTTCAGCAACATAAGCATTAACACCCCAAAATGGATTTGGAAGGAAAGATAAAATTTGGAATTAATAGTATTCCTAGTGTGTTGTGGTTAAAACACTGCCCATGAATTATTCATGCCTGTTAGGAAAGCACTCCTCTACAAAAGGGCTAAAAGCTCAGCAAAGAGAGAACACCACTAATGCAAATATTAAGCTTTTTCTGTAACATGCTTTGATCTCTGAAATCCATCTCAAGGAATCACTTTATGGAAGTTAAGAGCTTTCTCTCTGTTGACCTTAAGTGAATTTGATTCGAATATACATTATGGTTCTTGAATCTTCAAGCCCATTAGCTGTACATCTGATGCACATCCGAATCCTAGGAAACAATGTCACGAGCTTATTTTGAGCGAAACCTTCAATGCATTTCCTCATGTCAATATTCAAAGGGGGGTTTAAGTCATATAAAGTTTAAAAAGGTCCTAATCCCTTCACTTTTTGTGTGCTGCTAATCACTACACACTACAGAGAACCTTGCTGAACTTACTGAAGTCATACAAGTATTAAGGGACCTGTGGATCCAAGCTGGAGACAGAGGCATACAGCAAACGATGAAAAATAGCCTTAGTGGCTTCTCTTCAATAGAATGTAATTATGTTAGTAAAAGTAACTACACCAGAGGATTTGAATTTAATTACTTATCCATATCTTAAGCATCCCGTGACTTTCTCCAGCTCTTTCTAGCCTTGTGTACTCCCCTTGTCTCTGGGGTTAGTGTTTCCTATGACAGGATTTTGAAGTTTGAATTAATTAATAAAATAATCCTCCAGGCATCTGTCCACCACGTTTTCTAAACGGCATGAGAGTACTATGGAAACAGTCTGCTTTGTAGGAAAAACCCAGCACCTCAGGGCTTGGTGCAGCTCAGGGCAATCTCTGTACCCTGCATCCCTGCTCAGGGGCTGTGTGAGCCAGGCTGGGGTCCCGGCTGTGCTGCAGTGCTGAGATGCAGATGAGGGGAGGAAACAGGGCAGGAGAAGACTCACCGCCGGTGCCACACGTGTGGGAGCACTGCGACCAGGCTGACCATGCTGAGAGCTGGCAGTCCACTGCACAGCCCACCACGCACCGACTGTTTGTCTGCATGGGCTTCTCCAGGTGAAGCTGTGAGATGACAAGGAAACAGCATCAGCCTCTTTGGGAACTCTGGCTACCTCCTGTTGCAGCTGGCCACCAAACACAACTTCCCCACCATTCACAGTGTCTTGGTGTGGATCAGAAGGCGCTTGCTTTTGGGAAAGAGAACGTATGCCCAATTGTTTCCTCACCCCTTGCACATGTATGTGCCATCCTCACCTGCTGGCAGAAGTGCATGCTGACAGTGGCCCCGTCGCTGCGCCGGCAGCTCAGGAGGCGCCGCCGTTCTCCATGGCCACACGTGGCATTGGCACCCAGCTGGCACCCGCTCCAGCCTGCAGACAAAGGAAAGGATTCAGCCATCGTGTTGTTTTCACACCTTCCTATTCAACATGAGGGTTACTGCGCCCTAGCGTGGCACACCCCTGCGTCAGGGCATCCCAAACGCAAGAACAACCCACACAAAAGGAAATCTATCTTAAAACAAAGTGAGTCTCGGAGGAGAATCCGCTCGCTTTGCTCTCAGATATCCCCTTAGCAGAACTGCCACATCAGAGCACACAGAACACTGTTAACCACTGATAAAGGGTATCAGCTCAAGCCAGTTGCAGCACTCACAGACTGTATTGTCTGAAGTAACATCCCGCTTTGATGAAGGAGCTGGGAAAATGTCTGAAGGGTGACTCTAGTTTAACCTATTTCTCGTCTCAAGGCAAAGCTTTCAATTATTTAAAACTAAGGTCTAATACTCAGAAAGAAGAAAGCAGCATTTCTAATAAAGACTGTTTCTACGAGAAGAAAACAGGTACCTGAGAACTTGTCTGCACTTATGATGGTCAGGACACAGCTAAACTGAAACAAACCTTAAAACACCACTGAAAACAAACACGAAGTGTGACACAAGCAACAAACATTTGCACGTGGCACTCAAACATGAAGCACAAGAGAAGAAAACGCGTGTTTCTGTCTTCCACCTCTGATAAACACGAACATGTAGATATTCTGCATTTCTCACATGTGATGATAAAAAACCCTCTGTTGTCCTGCTGCTGCGGGTTTCCAAGGATTTTATTTCAAACAGGCTGAGTTTATTTGCAGATATTTTATCCTTCTTTGTTGTCCCACTAGCACCCAAACCCCTTAGATCCCTCCTGTTGCTGCCTCTCTCATTTACCCGAGCTGGTCAAAACAAAAGGTATCTGTCCTGGTTATTTCTTTTCTTGTTTTGTTTGCAAGAGATCTAATTGCTTCTAATGTCCTACATAATGCATTTTGTTCTGAAATCCCACATCCACCCGTGTAACCCGTATTTGCCTTCAGTGCAGGCTTGGGCTGGCATTACTGACTTCACCAGAATCGCACTGGTGATACTCTTTTAACTGCAATGTCACAATTAGTTTTGTTGCTAAATCTCCGAAAAGAAGAGATCCCATTTAGCATGTTTTATTTCCAATGCACCTGCAACAACAAATTAAAACTTGTGCATCTGTCCTCTAACCTACGGGAAAAAAACTGTAGGCACGTAATTAACTTCAGTGAAATCAGTGATGCCTACACACATCCCTTTTAAATGTCACGTCTTTAACCTACACCACAAGCACACAGAGCTCAAAACATTAAGTGGTGCGAGTCTTTAAGGAGCTGAATCTTTTATGCAAAGGTATTTATAAAAGTAGAACATAAATCCAATAGCTGCTGTAATTGTTGTTGATTTAACAGAAGAGTGCGCTGGACTTACCTGTTAGATTGTACTGGTACTGGAAGCAATTTTGGTTAAGAATACATGGCTTCATTTGTGAATCTTCTGGGCAGGGCTTGGCACTGACAGAAGACCTCAGCACTTGTCGAGTTCGGGTTTGCATAATAGTTGGATCACACACCTACACACAGAAGTGATGGACAACAGGAGAGCTGCTGATAAATCACAGACATTTGACTGCCTGGGCTGTCACTTGCACAGCCACAGCCATACTGAGCCACAACAGAATCCTTCTGTTCTAAAGGTATTTAAAAGGATATGAAGGAAAAGAAACATGGTTCAAAGACAATCCATGGAGACTTTCTAGGGACTTTCCAGTGATCTTCCAGTACCTGAAAGGAGCCTATCAGAAAGCTCGGGAAGAACTGTTCACAAGGGCATCTGACGGTAGGCTGAGGGGTAATGGTGTAAGCTGAAAAAGGTTAGATTTAGGCTGCATATTAGGAAAAATCTCTTTAATGTGAGGGTGGTGGACCACTGGAACAGGTCACCTAGAGATGTGGTGGAGGCCCCATCCCTGGAGACATTCAAGGTCAGGCTTGATGGGGCCCTGAGCAATTTGTTCTAGTTAGAGATGTCCCTGCTTGTTGCAGAGGAGCTGGACTAGATGACCTTTGGAGGACTCTTCTAACCCAGTCCATTCTACAACTCTGTTGTTCAAAGATCAGAAGTCAATATTACTAGAAGTCATATTTTGTCGCTCTAACTTGGCTGGTCTAGGCGCTTCAATATTAATTATTCCCAGAACATTTTGTAAGGACCCTTGGAGATAAAGACTGCGTCATTTTGCTGAGCTCTACTTTCCACCTCTTTCCAAGACTCGTAGCAAGACATCACAGCACGGAATAGCGGGTAGCATTTTAGGCACAATTAATGCATTTTTAACATCACACCTTGCTTCTAGGAAGGACATCTGTAATGGAGGAACAGCTATGATGCTGCAAACAAGATGCTGTGACTCTTCAAAGTATGTGAAACAAACACTGATGTCCAGCTGCTATAAATTTTCACATGAACATGAACCATCACAGGCAGGAAAATGCTTTCTTTTTAGCACCCCCCATCCTCACTCTTAGCACTGTGGCACGGCCTCTGCCGACTTAGAAACTGCGATCAAACGCCTTCAGCCTTGCAAGAAACATCCCTTTTACATAAAAGAAACCACTTGCTCATCTCCTCCTGCAGCCTCGCCTCTCTTTGGCAGCGCAAGATGCGGTCACCTGGGTCTGCCTACTGATTTCTGTAGCTCTGATCTTGGTTTACTCTCCACAGCCTTAGCACTAGTTAGGTCATAGGGAACACAGTGCTGCTGCTGGTGTCTCAGTCCCGAATGTTGTGCCCATGTCTCATGCCAAGGGGAGGTCTTTCAGGTAGAAGGAGTCGTGGTGTCAAAGGTTACGCACCTGAGACGCCAGCCTAAGGCCAAGAGCACTAAGGAGCGATGCTGTGTATCGTTAACTAAAACAACAAAGAAGTCTAATAAGCTTGGTTGGAACCCTGGGTGCTTCTGCTGGAAGGCTGGACAGAACAGCAGCCTGAAGGACAGGGTCTCAGACCTGATGAATCTCAGCACAGTCCACACAATGGGAATAGGAGTGTGGAAGTGGCTGCAACAAACTTAACGGAAACAAATCCCAATTAAAGCTATTCAGAACAACTGAATAAACAAGATGACCTGTTAGACTCCTAAGTCTCTCATTAAGACAAAAGATTGCTCAGGAAAAGCCAAGTAAACAAAACAAGACATGTTGAAATACATTTTCATCAATGTTCGTGAATTTAGAACATGATTTTCCTATACAGTAGCTATGCAAAAAATAGCAGTTCAAAACCACAAGCTTATTATCATGCAACAAACTGCCCGAAAACGCTGAACCCTGCACAGGTCAAAGTCTGGCTAATTCCTATATTGTGAACATTAAAGAGAAATGTTATGGCACTGCAGCATGAATCTCGATCTCAGGCTGCTGAAAACTGGATTAGTTGCACAGACGACAGCATAACAAAACACAATAAATAACAGGACAGACGGTAAAAAGAGTCTGGCCCAGACTTAGAAGACGTTGTCAGGGTCTATTCTCCTTATGCTTACATTATGTTGCTGACACACACCTTGTCAAGTCATTTTAACTGGGAAACTTATTTGAATATCCAAGGTCATCTACATTACCCAATTATTTCTAATTATCTGAAAAGTACTATGCTAAGTGTTTACCAATAGTTTACTGACTTTTCCACAACTAATCTGATTGTTCATCCTCACAGCTAACACTAATAACTTAAATGATTTGCCAATAGAACAAAACAAATTTGAAAAATCGAAGACAGTATCTTGGCAGCTCCTAATTAATGTTTCTCTGCATTATGTTACCAAGGGGGCTAAAAAAAATCAATGAACGCTGTCAAAGGAGTTAAGTCTGTGCCATCTCAGAAATACTTCTTTTGCTCCCTGAAACATAAGAACCTGCAGACAGAAAATACTCTTCATTTGTAGATAAGCAACTTCTCTTACTAAACCAGTATCTTTTCCCCAGTGCCAGGGCACTGGTGCAGCTCAGCACTGCACCCACTGCCATCCAGCCATCCAGATTTCCTGGCTAGGAGGACTGTTTTCCCTCTCAGATGTCTTCCTGATGGCTAACAGATCAGTTTAAAGGTCAAAACCTATCTGGTGTTTGCCAGGACCCAACTAAACAGCTGGTTTAGTGCAGCTCTGAACTGGCATTCTCACTGCGCTGACACTGCTCAGAAGCCAGCGCGGATGCGATAAGCTCCCCACTTTTACCAGTTCAGGATAATAAAGAATCTCTGTGGGAAAAGTGTTCATTTAATCAAGCTGAGAACATGGGAAACATGCAAAAAATTCAAAGTCTGCAAACTGTAACTAATATCTTGTAATATTATTTGTTGAATTTCTCTTTACGTCAATTGAGAAGTCAATTTAGTTTTATAATTGATTTTCTGGCCTTACTCTTTCAAGTTAACTACGTAAAAAATTGAGCCAAATACATATGGAACTGAACAAGCAGCAGGAGGGAACGACTTGCAAAGAAAAAAGATGAAAGCTGAGATTTTTCAAAGGAGCAAGAGGGAGCTGAGCATCCAGCTACCCTGGAATCTCGATGGGCTTGGGTGCACAACTCCTGCGTGACCCCTCCAAAATCCCAGGCTGTAAAAGTGTGGCAAAGGCTGAGGAATGGCTTGGCAGATGCAAAGTGATTAGGAGATGTGAATTGTGAAAGTTGCAGAAGAGGGCTTGTTTCCAGTGGGGAGATGCTGGGGATATTACAAGCAATAACAAGGATAAATGTGCAAGCTGCACAGCAGGAGGAAGATCTCATGTCACACACAGAATCACCGTTGTCACCACTGCCATCCCTAACAACGGCATGCATCTCATCCTGCATTTGGTTCTTCAAAAGTTCTCACAGCAAAACCAGTCACCATCAATGGGAGTTAACATTTTTAGGCAGCAGGACAGAAAGAGCAGACAGCAGTATTCTGCGTGACAGCAGATCCCTGGATGTGTTTAAAAGTCATGTAGATCTGGAGTTTAGGGACATAGCTGACCAGTGGCCTTAGCAAAGTTGTGCTAATTGTTGGACTCAATGCTCTTGAAGGTCTTTTCCAGCCTAGATGATTCCAGTCTTAGATTATCACATAATTAATCCAGATTAGGGCAAGACTACAGAAAGGGCTGAGTGTGAACATCCTCACAAATGGAGAAAATGACAAAAACTGACCGTTCACATACCCTTCGATATGAAACCGTGCCATTCAGACACGTGGATCAAGACTGGATCTGCTGTACCTCCCTAGGAATCCAAGTTTCATATCACAAGCATATATGAATCTACAATTTCAGGGGTTTTAAATAAATAAAACCCACTGTGATTCAGCAGTCCTTTACTGAGTAGCTTCATTTACAACTCCTGTCTTCCCACCAGGTGGAAGCTATACTTTCAAAGACACTATTTTACTCCCTACTGTTCTATTAATAGCTATTACTTCCACTGATCACAGATGAAGCTTTTTTAAGAAGTATTTTTACATTAAGTCAGCCATTACCTCCTGCAAGGTAATCACAACTGATCTGTGCTCAGCATTAGCCAACGCTTCTTCTACAGGGGCAGCACAACGAACAGCGAGAAGGCCAACAACACTGTTAAGAGCAAGGCAGGCACATCCAGTGGAAGCATACAGTAGTGGGGGTCTGACTTGTACTTTTTGAGATAACCTCTTTATGGACACACCACTTATTTTTATGCCTGTGATTATGAACCTCGTACCTAGTTTCCATAGTTGGGAGAATCTGGTAGGTACCAATGGGGTAGAATTGGGCTCAACAGCAATTCTCCTTAAATGTAAATTGAAAGCCAAGGTGACAGATTGCAATGATTTATTAAGATAGATATAGGCAGTGTCAAAGGCAGGTGATGGTCGAACTGAGGAGTGCAGTGCAGAACCCCGTGCAGGCGCTGAGGATCTCCACATGTAGAGCTCACTGATCCATGCTGGGGTCCAGATCAAGCCACTCTTGCACAGAGTTCATGTAGTGGAAGAAGAAAAAGAAAGTGGGTTGAAACTGAGCATCTTGCTTAGGTCTCAGCTACAGGGAACCACAAGAGCAACTCTGGAGATATGGCACCTTCACCTGATCTTCCCTGGAAAATGAGGCTCTGCTCTGCCAGAGGCTTGGTGCTACCAGGAAGGACAAGTCACTTTTGCTGCCGCCTGGGGACCATCAGAGCTTAGTTCCTGTCTAGCATGTAGAAAAACTTTGTCCAATTCCTGCCTTTTTTCTGGACGACAGGAACCCACTTTATGGATCAAGAAAGGACAATGAATGTGGGTGCTGACTGGCCATAAATGTAAGAAAGAAAAGAAGGATGTGTTCCTGTGTGACTTGGTCTAGGTGATCCTGCTGCGGCAGGGGGATTGGACTAGATGATCTTTTGAGGTTCCTGCCAATCCCTAACAACTCTATGATTCTAAGTCCTAAGAAATGGGAGTAGCAGTGATGCATGGAGGTTGAAGGCCACAGGCCTGGAAGACTCTATGCACCTTCAAAGCTAGGTGCCAACTCAGTTTGGCACGGAGTCAAACAATACTACCTTGTTTGCTAAACTTCTTGCCGGCTGTAACCCATGGGGTGTATAATTCAGGGTCATGCTTCACAGAATCACTGAGGCTGCAAAAGACCTCTGAGGTCATCACGTTGAGCATATGACCTACCATCACCACAACCACCACTTCCTTTGGGATTGCTGATAGGAATTAATTTCTGGATGAAAATAGTAACGGGGACCTAACCCCGGTCCCACATTAATAGCCTACAGCAGTAGAACATCATACACAGACACAGTACGGTTTTTCACACGTATAGTGGTACAGCCCCAAGGCTCCTCTGTTGTATCATATCTCACCATTTCCATTATCCTTTTCCATGAAGTATGAAAAAGCTGAGCTACAACCAGAGACGACTCTATGATCCACAGGCCAGATGAGTTACACCACTACAGAGATGCAGTATCTTGAAGCAACGAGACGTACATAAAACGTTAAGGCAGAAATGAATCCGAGTGTTTCCCACAGGACCTTTCAGACAAAAGCCATCATCCTGAATCTGTGGAAGAATTCTTGGCACTATTAACTACTTCATTTTTAAATACATCTTTTAGCCAGTCACATCGTCCCACCATGACCACTATTTTAAGGTGACATAAAAAGTGAAGGACACAAAGGATTCACCCAGCCTTTGGTCCAGACAATAACAGAAGAGACAAAGCACAGAAAGTTTGTTGTGGAAGAGAAGCATATTAAATCAAATAAAACTGCAAGGTTATGAATGCTGAGTTCCAGAGTAAGAGCTGTTAACATATTACACGTTACTACTCACTATTAGACCTTCTTTGTGATGGATTTTAAAAGCCATCCATTGATCTGGGCTTTCATATGTATCATAATTGTACAGCCCAAAGGTTGTAACCCATTAGAGAGCCCTTTACGCTGTTTAATTTATCAAGCAGCTCCATAATGCACTATAAATAGCTGGCCACATTATATCTAACTAGCTATTCATAAGGAAGCAAACAACCTCAAAGTCAGGTAAATGCACTGGCAGTGACAGGATGTGACTATTTTTAACAGAGCACTGAACCATTATATTGTTGGTGCTGATGTGGATGTTTTATAACAATTTAACAAGCCATTTACAATAACAGGAGCGGTCTTTTGAAATGAAAATGCATTTGCATAAATTTTCTTTCTGAGATGCATCTGAGTTCTGAAACCTTGTATTTGCCTCCATGCACAAGCACTTCTCTTTTAAAATGATCGTTAAGAAAGATGACTAAAAATAAAGGAATCTACAGCGTTTCACAATTTTTTGATCAAGCAGTTAAAGAAAAAGAAAGTCACAGCTGTATGAGGGTCAGTGGTCACAAACTGGAGCATATAGGTAAGGAAAAACTTTACAGAATGGGTTAATAGAGTTCTGGAACAGGCTGCTCAGAGAGGTTGTGGACTGTCCTGCTCTGGAGACATTCAAAACCCACCTAGATGCCAATGTGCTATGGGTGCACCTGCTTTGGCAGGGGGTTTGGACTAGATGATTCCCAGAGGTCCCTCCCAAGCCCTACCAGTCTGTGATCCTATGCGTAAGGAGCAGTGCATTTCAAAAGCACTCTTTCAAAAAGCAGTTCTTTCAAAAAGCTTTGGACCAACATAATTCTTAGAATTGACCTGAATTAATTTTCTCTTGAGTCAGGAATAACCTCTGTGCAAGCTTCACTCTTCAGCCTTCACACCACAGGTCCTCTGCCAAACCTACACATAAAGGTGCTAGTTGTGATGCAGACTTAGGTAACGCACACAGTGAGCCCCAGCATCTAGCAGAGTCCACTTAGCATTTCCAAAGTGACTCTGACCTGCATCTACAACGGAAGTCGCTGCAAACCCTGTGTTTCAGCTGCACAGCCTGGTGCCACTTTCTTGTGCCATCAGCCGTTGCAATACTACACTCCTGAAGAGCAGAACAACTCAATTGTTGCAAGTCCTGAGCATTGTACATCACTATTGATCCATGAGGAAAATGCTCCCTGCAACAGAGACAGCTGTTCTCACTCACCAGACATGTAACCTCCCATAATTAACTAATTTCAGACCTCTTAGAATTAGCTGCTAGAAATGCCAACAGCTGAGGCAAACAAGGAGGCCACTCTGATCAGCTACAGGGGCTGTGACAGTCACCCACGCGACAAAATAAATTTGAGGTAATTATTTTGGGGACTTGTAGCACAACTGGCATGTTAACTCTTTTTAAGAATGCTTTGATGAATTCAATTGAAGGTAATTAATTACATTTCCAAGTCAGATGAATACAAAGTCAAGACACCGCAGGTAGCACATGCTATTTGATCACTGAATATGTAACAGAGATGATAGGATTTCAGTTTCTAGATTGTTTAGCTGGTCTTTGAGCAATCAAGTGATGATGTCTGAGTGAACACGCTATTGTAGTTGGAATGAATATGAAATCTCTGAAGCAAAATGCAAGTCAGTCTAATCTGCTCATGCTTTTTTTTCCCCTGACTAGCAAGATTCAACTGTTATTTTAAATGGCTTTAAAACCTTGATATTTAAGTTACGTGGATGCTACTTAGCGACAAAGAAGAAGAGTTTATGAGCCAAAAAATAAGTCTTCAATCAGAAGGAGAATCATTTTGAATTTGCTTCTCACAATAAAGAACGTGAGAATAAGAGGGAAGCTTTAAATCAGTAATTATGAGTTTCCTGAATACAGTACAGACACAAAACCTCAAAAGTAACCTCAGAGTATTCTGTTTCAGACAGCTGCATTCCTAGGTCACAGCAAAGTGCCATTAGAGGGATTATGAAATGCAGCCTTGCACAGCACAGCCAAACAGTGCTATAATCAAGATGCAAAAATTGCAATTCAGCTGGAAAGTTGTGTGAGAAGCTACTGAAGAGCACCCTAAAGAGCACAAATATTTAAAAGCAAAAGGGAAATCCAGCCAAGAAAGGTAGAACAAATACAGTATCTCAGCAGAAAGACGTATTGAAAGAAATACTTCCTATTGACAAAGCGTCCACCACCTTTACGACTCATTGATTTGAACTTGATTCAAGATTATTTACCCTCCCAAAAGCTGAAAATTCGCATGGGGAGATTATTGCTGTAAGATAAAACCGAGTAATACCCTAGAAAGTATCCAGAGTACAATGACATATTGACAAAGGGGACACTGGATAATCTGAAAGGCTTTTTTATATTCAGCTGATAAGACACGGTTATTCTGCTATCAAGATTAATTTATTATCAACACTGTAAAATATGAGCAGAACACCAAAGCAACTGGAAAAGAATTCTCACCTGACCAGCATCTTAGGTAAATATCTCAAAGAGCTACTCAGGCAAAGATGAGGCTGAAATTGTGCTTGTTCATCTCTTACAAACCAGAATTTGTCAAGTTTCATAAATCCTCTTTATCTCCAGCAAGCCAAACATGACCAGAGATACAGGAAGATTTCCTGGAATACTCTTTGGCAGCTGCCTCACAAAAGTGCCAACTATTGTGATGTGAAACGTAAAAGGTGCTTGAAACAGCACCCAGGATGTGCGATTCCCAGTGCAACAGGATTCAGTCTGTTGATTACTTGGGGAAGATAGAGGTCCCACACTTAGAAAATGGATTTTTTGGTGAATATTCAAAGAGCATTTCATCATCCTCAGCAAACAGGCATTACTTCCAGCCTGGCATGAATCGGGAACCGTGCACGGGAACAACAGCTACCGAGCAAAATCCCCTCAAACGCAACTGAACAGACAGCCCTAATGAGCGAGAGGTTCTATGCACACAGACTGACTGATGTGCTTTCTGCGTGCCACGGGAAGATGTGTGATGCAAGACTGGAGGCATGACAGGTCTGACTGAAATACTTATCAACAGATCCAGCTCCAGATGCTTACTCCTATGTTTGGGTCTCCATGTAAGGTCTAGACCCCAGCTCTCACCGGCAACCAGAGGAGCTATTCAGCTGACCATTCATAGATTTTCCCCTACAGATTAAATGGGATCCTCCACAGGCTCCATTGTCTTTGTGATTCCACTGACCATGTCCACCAGCTTGTGGACATTTGCAGTGATGACCTTTCCTAGTGGCAACTCAGAAGAGTTCAGAGCATGTAGCACTGGAAGAGGCTGCCTGGGGGGGCTGTGGAGACTCCTTCTCTGGAGATGCTTTAAACCTCCCTGAACATGTTCCTATGTGGCTTAGTCTAGGTGATCCTGCTGTGGCAGGGGGATTGGATTAGATGATCTTTCAAGGTCCCTTCCAATCCCTCATGTTCTGTTACTAATTACTTGGTGTCAGTAATGGCAACCATGTTTTCCTCAGTCCCTGCCCCATCACATCACTATTCCCACACACAGTGAGGATACACAACCATCATGGTACAGCCAGTCTTGCACATGCAATGAGTTCGGTAGATGTTCAGCACGTGCATCCTGGGAGGGACTGTGCTGTGTGGTCTTATCTCAAATCCAAACACAAATAGCTAGAGTAGCCATAAAAAGGAGACAGCACTGCCGTAAACTTGTAAAAGGGAGGGTTTTATCTGTTCATAAAACTTCAAGCTGTTTATTGCCTTGTATCTGGACAGAACTATTTAAACACATGCTCCATCAGCACACAGTCATCTCAGTTTCACAACAAAACATCGCAGAACAGCTTGTGAAAACATATTGTTCAGTTAATTGCATTGGCATACAGATACCCTCACATTTCTGAATTAACGTCTACCATGGCAAAAAGATGTACAAGGAGACACAGGGACTGTGTCACTCAGCCCTGTGGCTGCCAAGAGCTGCACTGCCTAATGGAATGGAGCCCGTGAGATCTGGGCATCCCTTTCCTACTTCTGTGGGCTTGCAGAAGCTTCACCATTTCCAAGAAGGAGCCTTCAAGCAAAAGGTAACTAAGGTGCTTAAACCTTCGGGCAGCCCTTTGTAACCAACTGACTGCTACTGAGGCACCTGAAAAATACCCGCTGGCTTGAGGATCTCTGCATTAGTTTACTGCATGCAAAAGCAAAGTCTCTCTGAAAAGAAAAGTCCATGGCAAAGAAACAGCCCAACCGCAGTGGGACTTTGTAAGGTATCTGATCTAGCATCTGTATCCGTTTCAAGAGTGCTGTACTCCATCAAAGCTGTGCTGCTCAGGAGGAGGTGAGGGCAGGAAATGAAACACAAGATTTTATTTGACACGTTCTTACCGAGTATATTGATACGCTACACAAAATATTATGGAAGGAAATTACCTGTGTCAGCAGTATCATAAATACGCGTCCAATAACCACTCAAGAGCTTTGATAATGGCCCTGTTAACACAGGGGCAATGAATATGTGTTTGTCACTTAAATGCATCAAGCAAGCCTACAAAAAAAAATCCCTGAGATTATACCTGGCACTTAGTGCAACACCGATCAGACAGAACCAATAAGCTTGACACTACACGTTTTGAGGCCAGAGTGTTCTCACGAGGCAGCACTTGCAGCTTCTCTCCAGCTTGCACACTTAGGAAAACACAGAGCACTCGGCAGTGCCTTGGACCCCGATACATAATTCACAAAGTTTCAAGGGTTTCACGATAGGACAAATTGTTCAGGCATCTTGCTGTCATGTCCTTTTGGTGCTTTTGCCTCCAATCTCCCCCCAGGGCTCTCAGGAGGAGGAGATGCTGGACAGAAATAGCGTCTGTTGGGAAGGGAGAGCTGTCACTCCCTCAGGCCTAAGGCGTGTCCAGAGGAGATGCCGCCACCACCGCTTGCTGGCGAGTTGTTATGGCAGCAGTGCATCACTCGCAGAGCAACCCCCTGCTAGTACTTCCTAAGACAGACAGCCCTCACTGCTGCGAGAACAGTAACCCCTTCACCTGCTGCAGGTCCTCTCTCGTAGACCAAGCAGAAAGGTGAGGGCGATCAACTGTTACAGTCATTACTGTGTGTTTGACTAATCAGATTTTATAGCTCAGGCTCTGCAGAAATACAAACCCCTCCAGATTCAACCACACTGGCTGGATCCATTAAACCTGCCTTCCCTCAGAAAATAGTTTACTTTGTGAGAAAGCGACTATCTCATGACATGGTTGGAAGAGAGAAGGCGCACGTGTGAGGAGCACTGCCACAGGGACACAAGCAGGAGAGCCTACCTGTGGACACTTGCTCCACTGTCCCCAGTCAGACACTGCACATTCACTGGGACAGTACAAGCTACATTTCTGCATCGTATCTGGGACTTCAGCCTGATTGCACAGTGAACTGGGCACGGTCTCCCCTCCGTGGTCCTCAGCGGCGCTCACACACCTATAGAGAAAACAGACATTTTCATTGTCACAGAATCACAGAATCATTAAGGTTGGAAGAGACCTACAAGATCTCAATGCCCCCATGCCCACTAAACCATGTGCCCCAGGGCCACATCTATTCATTTTCTGAACCCCTCCAGGAACATCGACTCCGCTACCTCCCTGGGCAGCCTGTTCCAATGGCTCAGCACTCTTTCAGTGAAGACGTTTTTATTATTAGAGGATCATCAGTATACTAGAGAAGTGATAGAGAGCAACAGGTCTGCTCGACCCCGTCTAGGACGCCACACGTAACACAACAGCTACATGCAGGTGGTCAAAATGTAGAATTAACCCTGTTAATGCAAATCAAACTCAGCTGCACACACTACACGCTCCTGATACTCACAGATTTCAATGACTACATTAAATAGACCTTTGAAACCTCATACTGAGGGATTTTAACTTTGATCTGCTGACAGATGAGCAAACAGAAAATGACAACCAGCAAGAACAAACCTCTTTGCTCCTGCTAGGAACATCCAAACATTTGGAAATAGCTCGTCGCTTCCCCATGCCCGGGGCATGAATATTCACCAGCAGCCAATGCCGCTCCGCTGCAGTGCTGTCACTTGGGGAAAGCGTCAGCAAATCAGAGTGGGGAGGCTTCTCACCTCGGGGGGCTGTATGTATATATGGCATTTAGGCTGAAGGACTCTAATTTAAACATCATGCCTCCTTCCTGAAAGGCTTCTTGATTGGAACATGAGGCTGCATCTCTGAGACGCTTTTCCTGTAAAGCGCCGCACGTGTTTCTCCTCATCTGAAACACGCAGGACTCAGCAATGTGCTTGCTGCCAGACGGGCAGGCTCTGCACCTTTATGCAGGCGTGCACCGGCTCTTTTTTGATCTGGAGTACCTGGGCTTTTGTCTTTACACACCTGACTTTCCTCGTTTGTATTCCTTCTCCACAGTGGAGGGAATTCTGTTCGCTGTTGATTTTGCACGGAGACCACGGCTCTGCTACCCAGGAATACTGATTGCACTCGCTGTAGCATGGGACTGCCTCGTGCACCTGCCACGAGAGAAAAATCAGAATTGTTCCCTTGAACCATCCAGGTTAACACCTCTGCAGAAGCGTCTTGACCAAACCCAAGAAAGCGAACACTGAGAAGCATCCTGGCTTACTCTCCTTATGTGCTGCAACAGCTTTAAGTTCGTTTATTAATTATTGACTTGCCAAGGGATTTTTAAGTGTAGAGCAGCGCTATGCACGCAGCACCTTAGGAAACAGGATAAACAACAGGCTATTTCCTGGAGCCAGAAGAGGAACTTCATTACAATTTCATTTTGCTCCGACTGCTCTCGCTGTAATCTATCACACGTCGTTCAGCAGGGCTGCAAGTGCCGCATCCTTTTGTGTTTCACGAGGCACAAACTTAAAACCAGCACTCATTTACCTTCGCCTCCAGCATAGCCTGGCAAGTCATCTACCAGAAAAGAAAGACATTGCACACGTCCTACAAATCTCATTTTTATACACGAAAACTCCAAAGGCTTTTTTTTCCCCTGCAAAGTGACTTATCTCCAACACATCTCCTAATCAAACACAACCGTGTATTCGCCTGAACTACGGTATCTGTGTGGAGAGAAAATACAGAGCCAAAAGCTCGAGAAACATTTGGAGAAGGCGCTGAGCACTCGCTGTTGGAAGCAGCACACCGAGATGCAGCCTGCTAGCAGATTTGGGAGTTTAAACAAATGAATGCATCCACAGTTCTATTACCGGTAATAAATGAAAGGTATTTATCTCAAATCCAGTTTGACTGCAAAAGCTGATGTGAAGATACAGTGTGCTCTGGTCCTTTGTATGAAGCATAATGCGCTGCCCCGGAAAAACAGAGAGCACCTAAAATTTCTTCTTCCACACGCCAAAATCCCCTTGGCCTTGCTGCTGCAGAGACAGCTCTCAACATTAAAATAAATGTAAATCATTACCCCTCCTCTCAACTCCCCTCCATTCAAAAAAACCCAAAACCCAACAATTAAACTCAGCCATAGCTTTAATAATTTATAGCTTCATTTTAAACTGGCAGATTACAGTTATACACGTTGTGGCCATGACACGTTATTTTCAACATACTGCGGGTGGGAGGATGAAGAGATTGAGATAAGAGTCTGGAAACATCAGAACATTACTTTCGTATCAAATGAAAAGGATACGTAACCTTGCTAAAGAAAACTCCCAGGAACAGAAAGCATCTGAAACTACTTTTAACTGTGGCTCTGTCTATACGTTGTTGGGGTTTAGCAGAGAGGAAGGAGCAAGAGAAGCAGAAAAGTGCAAAATACAGGAAGGAGTCAAGAGACAAGAGGGCAACAGAAGTTGGGACTGGTGGGGGCAAGCTCAGCACAAACCACTGAGGTCACCAACCTTCATGCAGAGGAAGGGGAAAGGGAGGGGTCTGAAGGGGACAAGGGCAGTAGGACACTTAGTACAGTTTTTCCCACATATTATTAATCACAAATCCTTTTGCACAGTCTGTGCACAAATAACACGAGAGAACACACTAAACTCATTAGGGCTGCTACATCAAGGATGAAATACGGACAGTGATAAGGTTTGGTACAACCACCTTCTTGGCTAAACAGTGGGGGCACCCTGCAGCCTTTCAGGTGAGCACAGGAGGTGCACAACCTTTCCAGCTCCTGCTGGACCTGCACAAAGGTCTCTGAAGGATCACGGTGCACTTCAGCCACTTGATGCATCCTGATGATCTCTGCACGCCGAGGCAGCGGTGCTTGGCTAACTGCATGATATAGAGCTATGTGCACTGTACCAAGTACACACAGAAGCTGCTTCCCAGACTGAGCAAGCAGCACTGCAAGTGCCCCTAATTAGCTGTGCAGCCACGCTCATTAATGTTAGTGCTGTTTACAAGAGCCAGCAGAGGAAGCAGTCGCTGAGCAGGACCTGTGCTCAGCACCAGCAAACAGAGAGCCCTCAGGCATGGGGGTACACACCAAGCTCATGCTGAGCCACCTTCCTAATCCACCAGCCTGTCACTTTGGGAGGTACCAACTCCTGCAGCACATGCTGGGAAGAATAACAATCCATCTGTAGGCGCTGTTAAAGCTTCCCGTTCCCTACAGACAGCTCAGAAATGGATGTCGAGACAAAAAGTATTTACTAGTTTCCTCACTCCGCGGCAGGGAAAGGAAAACTACACTCTGTTCCTACATTGCCTGACAATGCCTACTGCTGTCTGCAACGGATGATCAGTTGAAGAGGAAAATGTCTGCTCTAGGCATGATCAGAGTTTCCCTCATTGAGAGGGGACAAAAAACCAAGACAGAAACAAGGGCCAAGCTTCACAAGAACTGGCTGCCAGTGTGCCTGGAACTGGCAACCTGGAGAGGAGATCACAGAGTCATTAAGATTGGAAGAGACCAGTGAGATCATCAAGCCCAACCATCAATCTCACCCCATCCTGTCCACTAAAACCCCTGTTTACTAGTGCCACATCTACGTGGTTTTTTCTGAACACCTCCAGGAACAGCATCCCAACCACCTCCCTGAGCAGCCTGCTCCAATCCCTGACTGCTCTGTCAGGGAAGAAATTTTTCCCGATGTCCAATCTAACCCTTCCCTGGCACAACTCGAGGCCATTTGCTCTTGTTCTATGCTAGTGACGTTGTAGTGCTGCAACACGTTTCTACAGCGCAAACGACATTGCCACTGACAGAGTCTCTTACGCTTTTTTAAACTGGCTTCTCAAAGAGACACAAGATTTTCGCGAGTGAAACTCCATGGGTAAGTGTCCTGGAAGCTGTGAATAGTATTTATGACTCCATCTACGTTTAAGCCCATGGTAATAAGGCATGTGTTCCTTTCCTCCACAGGACCATGTTTTCCATCTCTCCTGGCTTGCCATAATTTCTTTTCAATCACTTCCAACTCCTCTTTCTCTGTGTCTGACAAAAATACCCCAACAAACTGCAAAGGCTTTCATGCCTATCGCTTGTGAACAGCTGTGGTACTTGAGGAGGTCAAACACATGCTGCTCTTGATTTGGCATTTTCAAAGGATTTTGGATAAGCCCTGCTGTTCTTTGGGTCCCACCAACCAGTAGAACCTGGGATCACCTCTTACTTCCTGGGTCCAACCCTGAGCAGTGACAGGGATGGGGTGTGGTGTCCTCCCTCTTCATCCAGCGCAGGGATCCAAAGTGTCTGAACCTGGAGGAGGTTAGAATGAGCTCCCACAGATCCCCAGCTACAGCTTCAAACATAACAGTGTGTTCAAATTTCAAACTACACAGTCTTAGCATCCTGGCACACATCACATTTGCCATCAGCTACCTCAGCTGCAAAAGCAGAAGGCTCTTGTCTGGCTGTGCCACTTCTCTTCCCAAGCACAAAGGCCACAGTTCCTTTGAACATAATCTGTTTAATGCTCACTCTTCACCAAGTGTAAGCAAACCCACTGTGACAGCATGTTTACAGCACCTTCAGACTCAGCCACCCAAAACAAATATGGAACTGAACTACTGCAACCCATCCGCTGAAGGACAGAATCTAAGTCCATGTGGTGGGCACAGGGGACTCTTGTTCTGCACTCCTCAGTTTGGGGAAAGATGCTGGAAGCTGCAGACTCCCCACCTTTGCAGAGCTGCAGAGTTCAGGAACCAGGGCACCAGCCTGGTTCCATCGCTCAGTTTCTCCTATTTAACTCTCTCAAGAAATAAACACAATTAAAATACCTACAGTATTTTAGGGAATTGGTGGTTTTCCTAGATTTTTGTTAATTAACCTGGACTACATTAACATGTGAGTCCTAAAATCCAGTTGATGGACACAGATCTAAAGAAATGAAAAGGAAGAAGGTCAAAAGCTACTTTTGAAGAGACAAACTGCTATGGAGCACCTCCCTTATGAGGAAAGGCTGAGGGACCTGGGTCTCTTTAGCTTGGAGGAGACTGAGGGGTGATCTCATTAATGTCTATAAATATGTGAAGGATGGGTGTCATGAGGATGGAGCCAGGCTCTTCTCAATGTCATCTAGTGATAGGACAAGGGGCAATGGGCGTAAGCTGGAACATAGGAGGTTCCACATCAATATCAGAAGGAACGTCTTCACAGTGAGGGTGACAGAGCACTTGAACGGGCTGCCCAGGGAGGGTTGTGGAGTCTCCTGTTTAAAACCTGCCTGGATATGTTCCTGTGCGGCTTGGTCTAGGTGATCCTGCTGTGGTAAGGGATTGGACTAGATGATCTTTCAAGGTCCCTTCCAATCCCTGATGATTCTGTGATAATAAAAGAAGCCAGTTCCCACTGTAAATGTAAAACCAGAGTCTTTGCTGAAGTATCTTGATGTCAACAGTTACTTCAACAAAATACACAAACATTAATCTGATTATTTGCTCTTTCAATAGTTGGTACTTGCATTTTAATGAAAAGTCCAAACATCTAACCACCAGAGAGCTTTGGTGTGACTGAAACTGTTCTGGAACCTATTTATTAAAATGCAGGTCAGGAGTAACTCTTACCTTGCTAAGGGCATACAGAAACCAGTGTGCTTGCTCGACTGATGCGATTCAGTAGAAGAAATTCATACCTGTACTGCAGGTAGCTTTTCTGATGACCACCTGCAGAGTAAACTAGAAAGACTGAGGTTTGATGCTTCTGAAAATCATAGTGACTTCATATTTCAGTGAGCACCAAGATTTATTGTCCCTCAAGGTAAATATTGACTCTGGTTTTCCCTCAGTCGATAGTTTAGCTTTCAAAACAGTAAATCTTGGTGCTCACCTCAACTAAAGTCAATATCTGCTTATTATATTACAACAACCAAACTGATCACTGTAGCTGTTGCCTGAGACCCTGAGGACAACCTCTACGCTATTCATTTCTAATAAAAATGGGCTAAATTCTTTGCTAACATAAGTTCATTTCACACCGCTGCCCTTATACCAAGGTTACATTAGACCTAATACACTGCAACAGCCAGAACCAAGGAAATAACAACCTACTTTTAAACTGCGGAGACCACCGTGAATAACACTGAAGCTAGAAAACATCTTCTGTAGGACAGCTGATTTGCGCTGGTTTGCAAAGACACTTGCTGGCGAGAAAAAGCAAGTGCAGATATGACAACTCCTCCTACTGAGCAATCTGCTCACTCAATACTTTTTGTACACCTGGTTTTATGTTCTCCGTGTATCCAGGCTGCAAGAAGAGGCACCAGTGGGATGTCACCCTGTAGAAGTGGCCCCCTCCTCCTCTTACGACCTATGGTCAGCCCTTGGTGAAATCGAGACCCCCACCAGTGCTTCACTTACAACCAACTAGGTGTGAATGGAACTGGAGCATGGTGAGAAATACAGCTCCAAAGATGTCCGTCCATCACAACTGCCTCCAAATTTGGCTTCTATGCTCCATCTAGCTCATTCAAATCTCTTTTTTGGTTGTAAGGTGCCCACACATTAACCAAATATTTGTATAACGCCTGAATGCCGCCTTCACATTTCATCTAATCCCAAAGGGATAAATTCTAATAACGAGGTTCTTTTATTTAATTCTTTAAAGCTGATTTGAAAACGGAACACTTACTTTGTTAATTACTTAAGCGCATGTTTGATTTGGCAGATCTAAGCATGCCTTCAGAAGTTTTACCAAATTAACTGCGTATCTGAAGGACAAGTACTTGCACATTAACAAACACTACATCACAGAAATTGCCTCATTAAAATTTCAACATTAAATAATTCTCTTTAAAATAGAATTGATTTTATTTCATGCTAGTTTATATATTGATCGTAATCGCCAGAAATCTGTTAACCGCTGACCAGTATTAAAACCGATGGAATGCTTAATTTCCAAGCAATCTGGATTTTTGCAAAGCAACTCTTTCACTGATGAATGCTTGTCTTTAGGTGTTTTGATGCTGCAGAATAACCACAAAATTAAGAAAAAAACCCAAAAACCCCTAATATAATTTACAGCACAAAAGCTTGGACAGAACAGCATGCGGGAAGACTTCTGAAATTACCAGAATTCCTGAATTTTTAATGCTTCTAGCAGACACCTGCACAACTATTCATGAAGCAAATTCAGCACTTTTAGTTTTCATTTACACCCGAATCAAAGAAGTTAGTGTTTTTTACCTCCTTTGTGGCAGAGAATAAAGAAAATCAATTAGAGCTTCACTAAGGTTACGAAAAGCCTCCACTGGCGCTGAACCAAGCTCATAGGAAACCTAGATCTGCCTAAAACTCTGTAGCTAGCAAAAGGATGGGATCAATTTTATTCTAAGCACAAAATATGAGAGTCAGGGCAACAATAACTACGGCACAGATGGAAGGATGTTATCAGTTCCCAGTCTCTGTCCTGCAGGCAGTATGGAGGCAGGACCCTGCACGTCTACTCTATGGGACTGGCTGTGGCGACAGCAGCACAACCACTACCACAACACTGAATACGAAGGAGGAAAATAATTATCAATCCACTGGGGTCTCCCCAGCTCTTGATTATCTATTTATATCCCAACCATCAAGAGTGCTCAAGTTTAATCCTAATTTACACATGAGAAAACCAAGGATGAAGAATGGAGTGATTTACTGGAGGCTGCCGAAGGAGCCCTCAGGGAGCAGGGGACTGAATCTGGAAATGCCCTATTTTTTTCACTAACTGGATGACATCACAGCTTCAGATCAGATACTGAAAAGTTCTGATAAAGACATGTCAGGATGAAGCCATCAAAAAATAGCAGCCCTGCGACTTTCCGGCTGTAAATTGAGGAGAAGAGGAGAAATTAGGAAAGCAGCAGAGGAGTCTTGCTATAAAGACATCTTGATGGTCTGATCTCCCTTCACCTTGGCCTTTAGATGCTCTTGCTGTATCTAGTCTTTTGCTGGACTCCACACAAAGTTCCTAGTACAGCCCTTATTTTCTTCTAATGGCTGATTAAATATGCGAAGGGAGACACGGCTTTATTTGAAATCCTTAAGTGCAAGGAGTGGAAAACGCCTTGTTTAAAAAGTTAATTGAAGCGAGCTCTGTCAAACCCCAGTCATTACAGCTCACACTTACAGAACAAACATGTTGCTCAGCAAGGTTTATTAATTCATATTTTCTAGCGGCAAGTGGCTTTATTTCTGTGAGGTTGGTGCAGGCGCTAAAAACACCAAGTTGTAACGCGGTAAAGCATGAGTGCTCCTTCCTGGGGATTAAAATAATAAGCTGGTGACATTCAACATGAGAAAATAAGGGAGAATGTGCAGCTCCTGGCCTCAAATCTGGTTTCACTTGAGTCACTACAGTCTTTGAGAAGCGGAACACAGCACGGAACACAACATTCGAGACATTGTGCAGATCCTGAGTATTTATTTCCACCTGAAATGCTCGGGCAAGACAATTTAGTCTCAGGGTTACACAAAAATATTAAGATATTATAGTGTGAAAGGAGGCTCTGCAAATGCAATCACAAAAGGCCAGTTCCTGCAGCTCTGCTTTATATTTTATTTTTTTAATTATATTTCTTCACTACCAAGAAAATACTGAACCGAGATGAGATATTAACAAATGGCGGTTTATTATGTTGTCAGATACGGGGGTGTAAAGCACAGCACAAACTCGCTAGTGGGAGTTTTGGTGCATCTCTGCTGACTGCAGAAGCTGTAGGTGCTGTAGCTTCTGCTGCCTCCCTGTCACAGAGCTAGGCAAGCATAGCAAATTTAAGTAGATATAAATAAATCAATGTCCTGTGCTTTTGAAACTGCACTTTTTGCTGCAGCTGAAGGATAGTTTCAGGGGCAACAAACAAATGTGGCACCTCTCTGGATGAATCCGTTATGTAGCAATAATGTTGGATCCCTTTCTAAAAAGAGGACAGATAAAAAAGCAGACTGATGAAGAACAACACTGAAGCCTCTTTTTACTAAATGAGAACAATAAGATAAGATGAAGGCATTGCAACACCAACCTGAGCCTTTGTAGATGTCCATGTTAGCAGGGCATGACAAGCAGAAAGGAAAGAAAATTATATATTCATTAGTTTAGCTGCTGTATGGTAATACTGTAAATTAAAAAAACCAGCAGAAAACCTGCTTCAAATAAAACCGCCTCAGTGTACGGCTGCATTCCATTCTTCGAGTTCCCCATCTTTCAAAAAAATCAAAAAATCAAAAATCCCTCAAGCAGAAATCAGGCATTTATTTGTGAGTGAATGAAAAGCACCACTGCGCTGAAGAATAAAGCAGAGTTCATGTAGCTTCATCCAGCAGTCGTCTGGATTTCATCAGTGTGTCTCACGATCAAAGCCTCACGGTAATAAAAATTAATAATAATAAAAAAAATCTGTGACGCTCAAACCTGAAACCTGGTAAGAAACCCCACAATTATGGCATATCAGTCACAACAGATACGAAAGGATTTCAGCCATTTAAATCTTAATTGGGTGGCACTGTCTTTAGCGAAGCTGCAGATGACGTGCTGAAGGCATGCCAGGCGGCACGCAGCCAGCTGGCCAGTACCAGGTGGGACCTGATCTCCATGAACACCATCAGTAACTCTAAGTAGATTTCATTATGGAAAAACTAATTAAATGATAAAAATTCAATAACACGGGCATGCAGCGCATGCACATCCTGCACACAGAAAGGGTTGTGTGTGGGTGGTGGACAAAGAGATCTCCAGGGGTGCACCACCAGCAATGCAGAAGCTGCACTAGTGACGTCCATATCAAATTGTCCTACAGCCTGCAGGCAGCCTCACTGAAACAGCACCAACAGCATCAACATTGGCTTTCACTCACAGAGCCCAGGCAGCTCTCTCATCTAATTGAAACGCCCATAGAAGCCCACACAGACTTGCACTGTGAGCCTGGGGAACACGGGGCTCCTGAGGGAGCCTGTGACCGCAACAGTCTCCTGCCCAGCCTGCGCTCCCAGACCAAACCACCGTGTTTCAGCAGGTCAAAAACCTGCCCTGGTGGGGCTGAACAAGTGATTACTAGATCCAGAAGCCAAGTCATCTGTCACATGAAATGAAATAAATGCCGCTACTAAACACAAACAGTCCCAAAGAAGCACTTTCTTTGCAGGCATCTGTACAATAGGCAATTTAAAGAAAAGACCATCAGAGCTTACTGCTAAGTTAAAAATGATGCCTCGGAGACAAAGTTTCGGCCCTAGTCTTTCTTTTAAGAGACTTTAAATCATTTCAAGGTCTGAAAACTTCAAATTGATACTCTATCAGTTTATTTCCATGAATGAATTAGCGTGGCAGAGCAGCCACACGTCTGTCCTTACATAGCGTGATCCTGGGCTGGCGATTTTTCCACACGAGATTTAAACCGGTTAGCTGACAAGAACAACTAGATTGATAGCACTATAGACAAGAAATATAAGAGACTGGGAAACGTCAGGCAGTTGAAAGTTACGGTTTCTGAAGCACAGTGCCATGAGACTACACCAAAAGCTGGACGGCAGTGGCAAGAACTGCTAACTGCTGCAGGGGCTCCCCATGGTCACAGCAAGAAACAGCCCAGCTCCAGGCTCCTGCAAAAGCAGGAATAGAGGTGCAAAACAGCTCATAACCTGCTTGTTTCATACGGATGAGACTGTCACTCCCTCTCTGGTCCACTCAGCAGCCGGTCTGATTCCTCCTCAGCAGCATCGCGACAAAACAGGTATTTGTAGGGAAAGCAGGACACCCGCTGACGGATGAATGATAGATCCCATAGCCCCAGAGCTTGGAAAGATCACCCACAGCCTGATTAGTAAGAGAGCTGGAAAGTGTTTCTTAGAAGAGCAAGTTCCTGCAGGAGCCAGGCTATGTGACAGCCTGTTGCACGGATTGTTCGCAGGAGCTGTCTGGCTGCCCAGACAGGCAGATGCCAGCGCTGCGTTTAGATGCCGCATTAGCTCGAGCTGGCCTCTCTATGTAATTACAGGTAACACAGCCTTCATCGCGGTGCTGTGGAGAGACCAGCCTCGTGACAAGGCAGCTGAATTCTCAGGCCAAAAGGCAGCTACAATCACACTGCTGCACATTTGGAAATCCTCCAGTTGTCCCGATCTGACAGTTTTTGTTGGTGTTTCTTAGAGGTGGATGCAGACAGAAAAGACTTAAGCAGAGGAGAACAAAGTTTTCTTTCCCAAATACACGTGTTCAAGAAAAGTGCTGTGCTGCAGAGAGAAACTATGCTCTTACCTGCAACTGCTCCACAGCAAGAACATCCATATTTAATAAACTAAAGGCTCCCTTGAGCCAGAAGTTTAATTCTACCCAACCTACTTCAAACATCAGCATGCACGTGTGCTCCCTCCAAGCCAGGAGGTAAGAGGGAAGTGCTTGCGAGCCACTACCTTGGGGGGTAGCTGCTGTCTCTAGTTCTGGGAATATTTCTTCTGCATCTTCATTTCTTTCTTTCAGAGCTGGGACCATATATTTTTTAGATCCCCAAATTTCTGTCACTGACCCGTATTGTGAGGTTAAATGTTTCACACAGACCTGTACAAACCCACATGATTCAATGGAAACTCTTCTGCTGACTCTCATCGTTTGGGCCATGCTGTATGAAGCAAGGAACACCTTGCTTCATTTCTAGGTACATCACTAAAATTTAGGGGAAAAAAGGATTGATTGTGGTGAACTGTTGCTGCAGCACCTATTTATTGAACATGTTGACAGTGTCTTTATACACCGCTGGGTAACGAGGAGCTGTATAAAAACCCAACACACGTGCATGCCCACGCTCCACACACATCAGCATCTAGCGCACAGTTGTGTTTTCTTTGTACCTCCCTCATTCTCAAGGAGTTTATGAATGTCCAACTTTGGGATCCCTACCAGAAAACAGAACCCCTTGTCTGTTCATGTACCAGTGGTTAAAACACCTCGTAACAACCACCACCAGTGCACCGAGCCCTTCAGAAAGGGTATCTCGGGGCACGAGTGATTCAGCAGCTCTCACACCTCTGCCATTGCCTGGAGCACCACCTTCACGCATCCATGATTCTGGAAATAATGGAGTGAAAAAGGCTGTTTCCAAAACACTAAGAGGGGAAAGAATAAAGCAAGTGCTTACGGAGACTGTGCAACAGAGCTGTGCCTTGCGGTGTGTCGGACACACAAACCACTCTACCTGAACCCTTTTAGAGAATTAAATAATGCAACAGGGCAAGTAGCACGTGGTATAAATCGGAGGACACAGTCATTTAAAGATCATGCAAATGGTCTAAAAGAAGGTTTTCAGCCAGACAGCCCTTAACAGATTAGAAAAAGAGGAAAATTAAGAGGCAGAGACAAGAAACTGACGTTGAAGGGTAGATCTGAAAGGAGCTGAAGAGTCAAAGAAATAAAGAAAAGGGAAACACACTACTCATTGCAGGAATCGCACAGACTAAACCCAACACTAAAAACCAGTCAGTTTACAACAGAGGGAACAGTAGGAAGTGAAAGATCACCATAGGGATGAAGGGAAAGAAAGGCAAGACAACATTTTTTATGATGAGCACTGGCTCAGAAAGTTTGGCCAACAATGAGGGCAAAGTGGAAGAGACACTTGAAATAACTCCTCAGTCAGTGGGGTTATTTTAGGAATGCCAGAGAAAAGATTGCTCAGCATCCTTCAGAAGATGCAAAGCGAGAGAGATGGAGAAGGAAAGGAGGAAAAAGAGTTCATAAGTAAGTGAAGTGCAGTCAGATCAACTTGTACTCTTGGTGAAATATTTTCCTACAGATGTTATCTACAAGCAGCAGAAACTAACAAGGAGCTGAGTAGCTGGCAGCACAGGTTTGTCAAGAACAAACTGCGTGAAATCATTCTGGTGTTCTTCGGGAACAGGATAACAGATGCTGTGGGTAGGGATGAAATGGCAGGTGTTGTGTCGACTTCAGGAAGCCTTTCACACTACCCCTCAGGCTAAGGAGACATGTTCTGGATGAATCTAACACTCAGTGGGTACAATGTTGGAAAAGCATACCCTGAGTAGTTAATAGTGTAAAACAGGTAAGAAACCTCACGCGCAGCTCTGTGGAGCTTCATGTTCTGCAGCCAGTCATATTCCTTGTTTTCATTAATTTGGAGCTGATGGATTGAAAACGATTCTTACCAACTCTGCAGATGCTGCCAAGGCAAGAAGGACAGTGAAGTAACCAGAGGACAGAACGAGAATTCAAAATGGACTTTATGAACTGGATAAATGGGCTGAGAAAATAGGTTTAAAGAGAAGTACAGAGCAACAGTGATGAGAGATCGACCAGTCAACAGCACAAACACAGGATGACAGACGCTCAGCCCCTTAGTGTTACCACTGCCCTGGATGCCGAAGTTGTAGAGAGCCATGAGAAGAAAGTGCTCCAACAGCGTCACAAAAACACAAGACAAATGTAGAGCTTATAAAATGCCGAAGTACCACCTCAGCGATGGCACAGATTCAGCTTGGGAAGCAACTATGATGTGTACACCCAACTTTATGAGAGGTTTGAAGGATCTGAACCAACTGAGAGGCAATGGATGATAGTAAGATTAATAAGACCAGAAACACAAGTGGTGGTATTTCAACTGTTGCGTTCCAGGTGAACATTTAAAATACCAGTGTAATTAGTGACAATCTATACGATGGCAGGTCTGTCCACAAAGCGCAGCATCACTGTCAGATGAAAAAGCAATACTGAGTCATAAAAAGATATAACTCTGCTGTATCATACCAGAGGTAGAGTAGCAGAAAGACACCTGAGAGAGCTTTAAAGAGATCTTCCAGCAGCCTGAAACCATCTATCTGCAGCATCACTGAGCAATGGTGGCTAATTCACTGCTGCCTTGAATAAACCACAGACTGTCAGACCTCATACAGCAGTAGGACAGTGGAATTATCATTATATTAAATATTAACAGCACTATTATAACAGTGCCTACAGTCCCAGCTCCTCACTGCAAGAATAACATTGATAATGACAGAGTGGTTAAAGAAAAACCAGAAAAATAATTCAAGGTCTGAAAAACTTGCCTGGAAGTAACAAAATAAAGAAACCCATCTCTTTGGTTCAACTGAGAGGTGGCAAAGAGGAGACTTAATCATTTTTGGGAATATACAAGCAGGGTTTCTCTTAGAAGCTATGAAGAAGAGATATGCATTCCCAAGGCTGAGAGCTGTAGTTAGACCATTTCATATTTGTTATGAAAAAAGGGGAACTTTTTAACCATTATGGAAATTTATTACTGGGTAAGTTTATCCAGGTGAAGTCTGCCTTCAGCCAAAGTGTGTGCCAAGGCAGGGTCCCTGTCTACCAAAAAATTCAGCTCCACAGTAGCAGGGATCTGACTGCAGCCACGTAGCTTACACTATGCAAGAGGTGAAAACAGACCATGACCATCGTCATCGTCATGGGTCTTAGCGTCTCTTAAAGAGGAACTCCACTGAACACTTCTGCATCATATTAATCATTAAGCAAGCACTGTATTTATTTATAAACTGTACCACAGAATCTCAGAACATCAGGCATTGGAAGGGACCTCGAAAGATCATCGAGTCCAATTCCTCTGCCACAGCAGGATCACCTAGGCCAAGTTGCACAAGAATATGTCCAGGCAGGTTTTAAACGTCTCCAGAGAAGGAGACTCCACAACCCCACTGGGCAGCCCCAGCTAGAAGTTCCTTCTAATATTGATGTGGAACCCTCTGTGTTCCAGCTTAAACACATTGCCCCTCATCCTATCACTAGATGACATTGACAAAAGCCTGGCTCCATCCTCCTGACACCCACCCCTCACACATTTATAAACATTAAGGAGGTCACCCTTCAGTCTCCTCTTCTCCAAGCTAAAGAGACCCAGCTCCCTCAGCCTTTCCTCATAAGGGAGGTGTTCCACTTCCTCCATCATCTACGTTGCTCTGCGCTGGACTCTCTCCAGCAGCTGCATGTCCTTCGTGAACTGAGGGGCCCAGAACTGGACACAATACTCCAGATGTGGTCTCAGCAGGGCAGAGTAGAGGGGGAGAACACCCTCTCTCGATCTGCTCACCACCCCCTTTCTGATCCACCCCAGGATGCTGTTGGTCCTCTTGCTAATATTGAAAGGATGCTTGCATGGATTTTACATGCATTTTGAGCGGCTGTCAAAAACATAAGTTCTGCATTATAGATCAGAGGTGCCTTGGCATTCAGCCAGTCCATGTATCATCCCATAAACACTGATCCCACAAAGACGACAACATTTTATTTACTACATCCGGTCATGACGTTGTCAGTAGCACGCAGGATGGCGCAGGAAAACAAAAATACCCAAACCAAACTATCAAACTAAGCAAACACTGTCTTGGCTGCATCTGTTCATCAATGACTTCTGCCATTTTTCAGATGTAACGCTGGTGTGGGTAAAATAGATGGCACACATGGATATGCAACTTGGCCTCTCCTGCCTCTGGACAGAAGCTTCCAGGTCTTTGGTTTGCTATTCAGCCAACTGTTCCTGCTGGGTTTTATTACTAACACCTCTCGCTTAGCAATGCATCCCCATCCCTCCTGCTGGTCAGCATGTGGTACCTGGCAGATGGACAAGTACATCCATGTATGCATGGGCTTCACTAAGAATGAGTATGAGTTGACTGACAGGAAAGCAGAAAGAAAGAAAACAGAACAACGGTGATTGTATGTGAGCAACAAAGGGCAAACATTCTCTGCACTGTGGAAACAAGAAAAGGAGGAGAAACGCGGTAGCAAGGAATACTGGCAGTGACCCAGAAAGGGGTAAAGACAAAGGAAACGACACAGCCAAATACTACAGGAAGAGGCTCACTGTGCTTAACAAACACTTGTCAAAGCACAGCACAAAGCAAAATACAGCTAAGGCTGGATGGAGGAGCACAGAGAGCCAATGCCAAAGGTAGTTTGCAACAGGCAATATATGGAGTCCTGCTGGGCTCTGCTTCGGGTGTTTCTTTGTGGCTTGGTGAGTCCTGTAACAGCTTCTGATCACATGAGATGTGCAGTAGATCAGAACACTTGGAAAGGCTGATGCTTTTATACCTATCAACTCGCAATTCAGTACTGTCATTAGTGCCACTGTTGGCCCTACACCCAAATGTGAGGCAAGACTCCCATGTTTATTTTCAGGTTATTTTACACAGTCCCTTTTGGACATCTTTGCATTCAGGGAGCAATGCAGGCGTTGAGTCAAGCTCCATCTGCTTTGTACCAAAGCCTCTTGCAGAGCACAGCTGCACACCAGTGTACAGAATCCAGGCACACGCATTTCTACAGCAGCATTTGGTCTGCTGAGCCAAATGACTATGCATACAGAAACCCTCCCTCCCTGCCCTGCTGAACTGGGAAACAATCCACATGTCATTGACTTTTCATTTAGACTGATGTAACTTAGAGATGAACACCAGAATAATAAAATCATAGAATTATTAAGGTTGGAAGAGACCTACAAGATCATCAAGTCCAACCGTCATCCCAGCCCCACCAGGTCCACTAAACCATGTCCCCCAGAGCCACATCTACTCATTTTCTGAACACCTCCAGGGACGGCAACTCCACCACCTCCCTAGACAGCCTGTTCTAATTCCTGACCACTCTGTCAGGGAAGAAAGACAGCAAGGAAGATAATTTGCTCACTTAAAGTTCCATTCAAAAACACGTAAGCATGGCATTGTATTTCTCTCAGCATTTATCATCAGACATCAGACAGTTTGCAAATAACATTTTTAATTGCCAGATGTTGACAGGGCTGTCTAGCCCTGTTGTAAAGGACCAACGCACATTGCTTCAGATGGGCAGAGAAATACACTATTATTTAGTCTAAATAATAGTTTGGGTTGGGTTTGTTGAGTTTTTTTCCAGATTGTGCAATGGAGTAATCTAACTGCCTTCTGTTACCTTCTATTATAGCAACAAAAATTATCAGGGAGGAAAAGTGCCAAACAAATTCCCTCTTGTGCACCACAGAGATGAAAAAAGAAAAAGAAACTAATCAACTGAGTAACACTGGTATTTGTGCTCGTGTACATTTAGACATGGAGACATTTTTCGTAATAAAACCAGAAGTCATTACAATTTGGAGTAAAACAGAAGCTTGTGGTAATAAGGTTTGCCCTTAAATACTGTGAATGATGCTTCTCAAGGACAACCACTGACTTTCTAACTGAGGCAAGGGCCACGCAGCAACGAAACCAAATCAAGTTTATCACTGCAACACTCAGCAAAACCCAGGACGTTCAACATAAACAACCCAAACCACTAGAGTTATGCCTCTCTGTTCCTGCCTGGCTTCCTCCTCGTGTGGTGGACAGAGGACTTTGAGGCAGGACATGCTCTTGTTAAACACAACAGCATTACTGGGTGGCTGCAGTAGGCTGCCAGCTGGCCAGCCCTTCATGAACATCTCTGAGTTGAGGTTTCCCACACCAAAAGAAAGGGGCGTTTCTGTTTCTCACTCACCCAGAAGAAACTATTATTGCTGTACTTGAACGCTGTAGAGTGAAAAGAAAGCAACTAAGAAAAAGCTCCTGCACACTAGGCAGGTGCTGCGTGGTTTTATACAACATACAGAAGACATCGGAGATGTCCTCACTGCTAGCACTTGAGTTCCACCTAAACACAGGAACATGTGCTCAGAAACGTGGTCTCTCCAGTGCAGAAAGCCATCAGAGGCCCCTGGCACTGCCGTTGCAGCCCTCTAGAATGCAGCAACTTGAAGCTGCTGGCATGTACAAAGGAGCCAAAGAACCACAGCCTTCACATGGTCAGTCTTAGAGAGAAGGGTCTCAGTTCTCCAACCTGCCTACTGGAAAAGATGCTTCGATGCTTTCCAAAAAGCACACCCGTTGAGATCTCTGCACTCAGCATCAACAAGGCACATGACCAGTGGGGAGGACTGGGGCAGAGCAAATGCCAATACTTGACAGTGTTTTAATGGCTGTGCTTTTAACACCTCCTGAGGATGAGGTCAGATGCCACAGTGGGTATCCCTTTCCTTGGGAAAGAATTACAGGAGGCTTACAGAAAACTACAATAGATACTGAAGGAAGATCCCAGTGGTGCCCAGCATGGGTGTTTGCAATGGCATCCCTAAAATACAGAGAACATACCAGTATATGGTAAGATGAGATTATCTTTGCCGGTGCAGTAATACATGCAGTCAAACTTCTTCACAGCCTACCTACTTCTATCAAATGCCATTTTTAACCGTTCTAATGATGAGCACACATTCCCCTTGTTGGGAGTCACTCCCTCTGAACTGAATGCTTACAGAAGTCTACCTTTCTTGTAGACTAAGCAGTATGACACTAAGCATTCAGACTTTTCTCTGCTGCATTGTCTCTTCTGGATTGTCTTCTTTGTGCATGTCCATTCAAATCTGGTTTTGGCGCAGCAGGAACCAACATACCTTGGAATAAGTTGTGGGCAGTTAGACTGGACTCAGCAAGGCTCAGTAAGTGAACACAGCTTAGCTTTATCCACACACACAGCACAGCACCAAACCACCATCACTGAGGAGCAGAGGACTTCACCAACATTTCATCTCCACAGGCAGCATTGCACTGCACCACAGACATGCCGAGGTGTGCAGGCACCTCTGCAGGATTCAGGTCTGCAGTGCTTCCAAGTGCATACATAGCAGACAGGCAGAGTAAGCACATCTCCAGTGATGCTCTCCATCATGCTGGCACAGCAGCACAGAGGCAAGTGCTCATCCAACATGGGAGCAGTTATGGGACAATTCTCACTCACTCTTTACAGCATGCACGTGGTTATTCTTCTTCTCCATAGCTCCACTCCATAAGCAGAATTACACGCTGCAGTAATCTGCAGCCAGGCCTCTGCCGGTACCTAACAAACTTGAGAAACTCTTAGAGGAAGAATTAGTTTGCTCCCATTTCAATAGCTCTTTCCATCTGAAAAGGGCATTATTGTATGAGTTGATTAGCCAGGAAGATTTTCCTTACAGTCAGCCTCTATCTCCACTCTTTTAATTCCACCCCATTACCCTTGCTACACCCCTGGGTCCCACACTGTATAACAGCTGTCTTTCTTTGATATTTATGCCCTTTATGTGGTCTGCTCAGCCCCAGATGCCTTTTCACACCAGTACTCGGCTCTTCACACTGCCCTAGCAGCTGGATGATATGGCTGATGTTAATTACAGCACAAACTGCCATTCAGAAGCAGCCTGGGCAGCGCAGAGGGGCTGTACAGCCCCACCCCACACAAGCCCTTTGAGTCTTTAACTTGAGCGCACAGAGGTTTAGCCAGACGTTGATGAAAAATGGGAAGGTACCACTCAAACACCACATTGCTCACTCTCCTCTGATTTCTTGGCCCATTTACTGTGCTCTTCCCATGCGTTAAAGGGGAAGGCAGGCTCTCTCTCTATGTTTACTGCACAGTTCAGTTTTATGTCAGCATATTTAAGTTGTTTATCCTGATCTTTGCTGCCTTAACAAAGAGCCACCAAGCTGAGCCTTACTGGATTAAGTTCAGTATTTTCTCTTAATTGGGCCACAGCAGCTCCTAGGATGCTCCATGTTGTTTTTATCTACGTTCCCCCATGAACTGGAATTGTGTATCTCAATACTGCATAACTGTTTTTATTCTTCTCTGAGATAAACCTAAGAAGATTAAGCTGGTCGACTTCTCTCAGGTTGCTGCAGATTATCGACTGCAACGTAACTTGCCCCTGTGTACGTGTCCCTTATCTCCCTCCAACACTTACTGGGTTTGAATGTTTCTATTACACAACATAGATTGAAAAATAGCCAGCGTCTTCCTCTGCATTTTTCTCCTTCTAAAATCACACTAATTTTCTCATTCCTTCCTTCACCCATTCCTTACTCAATAGACCATTTGGGACAATAATCTAAAAGTATTTCTTCCTGCTGGTGTTTGATATATATGGGGTGGTTTTCCAGTATCACTTGGTCTGCCAACCATTGAGATTCGTCACAGTGCTGGTTTTCAGAAACCTAGAGGCAAGGAAACGTCCTGGAATTCAGAAGAAATCAGAGGACTAGCCTCTACTGCTGGACCCAGCTCTCCTTAGGCTACAGTTTCTTTGTAGAGATGATGATAATTTAATATGTGCATTAAGGACAATGGGATGCTAAACTGCAAGTGCTCTGGGGCACCTCAGGAAATTTGATCACAATTTCAAGACGTGGCCAAGCAGCGGGAATCTCAGTGTTAATGGGACTTCACCCAGTGGACACCTTTGAGTCCAAAACACCATCATGCTGCCTGCAATCCCACATCCCTCACCACATCAGGGAAGGATGGCTATTTCATTCACATTAGATCTGTACTCGAAACACACGGTCTTGTTTGTGCAGGGCATGGAAGTTCCTGCAGGAGAAGCATATCAGTGAGTTGGCCTTCAGTTGAGTGGCAGGTAATTTCTTCATGATCTCAAGCATCTTTTACAACCTGAATGATTCTACAAATCTGAGTACAGACAACGTAATATGAGCCAGGGTAACGATGGCTGTCTCAGGACAACACAAGCCGATAACGGAGTCTGCCAAGTTCTGCCAGGGAAGACCACAGAATCATTAGGGATTGGAAGGGACCTCGAAAGATCATCTAGTCCAATCCCCCTGCCAGATCCCAGCCTTTGGCACAGTGGCAGAGCTGCCAGCTATCAATTCACATCAGCAGGCAAAGACTGGGAGAGCTCCGTCACCAGTTCAGCCCAGGATCCCTGGGGATCATGAGTCTTCCTGCATTATTGATTTGGTTCAACAGGTGATCTTTAGATTAGTTTTAGATAATCTCATTCCATGCAGCCACCTCCACAGCATTTTTTTTTTTTCTCTTTTTCATCTTTTACCCCTTGTTCCCAGTGAAACTTGATTTTCTGTCTTCTTTTTTTGTTCAGCCATGTGCTGAATCCCGGATGACTGTCCTTTCTTAGAGGAATACATAATAGATGTCCATTTTCCCAATGGCGACATCTAATAAACGCACAGCTTAGAATCACAAATAGTAGAGATAAAACATTATTGAACAATGTCAATATACCTTTCCAACTAGTTCAATACAGTATCAGTTCCATTATGACAAAGTCTTATTTTCAAAGTTATTTATAAGTGCTTTCACCAGGTTACCTGGGGTATTATTTCACTGCATGTAGCTCTTTTCTTCTTAATATTCAGCCTAAAGCACCTCTGAAATCAGAGCTGAAAAACCTCCTCGTTAATTTCATGTTTTAAGTGTCAGTACAATTTCCAGAAAGTATAAGAATTACAGAGGTTAAAAGAATCACTCTGACTTACACCTCGGTGATCATTCGCAATGAGTTTTAAGAACATCTGAGGACAAAATGGTTTAGCCCCAAGTTTCAAATACATGTAGCTTTAAATTCGGGCAGCCACTTGTGATTACTTGAGATCCTTTCTGAACTGCGTATGTGACCATCACCATGCTACTGGATGCTGCTCTCTTGATGGTAATAGTTTGCTCCTAGTCATGGTGCTGTAGGTGGTTTACAAAACCCCTTCCTTACTCTGCGCTGTGAAGGGCAGTGTGCACGAATCAGTGGCGTATACCCCAGGAAGAGAGAGAGCCCACTGCTCAAGGATGGTGGATCCATAAACCCTCGTTAGATAGTCACATAGAGCACATCAGTAATATGCTCCAAGTGCTGTAACTTTGGAGGCAGAAGGGAGAAATTCCAAAACTGGTATGGGGGCTAAAAAGTACTTTCATCTCTATTTTTACTGAGAGTCGTGGAGGAGCCAGTAATTACCAATTTGCATGAGACATCATTTGATTTGTACCTGCTAAGTCATCATCATGAGTGGACTGCTGTCCGTGCAGCCCTCCAAGAGACACCTACTGTAAGCTCTGCTAATTGGTCAGGTGCAAGAACTGCTGTCAAAAATGTGCTCAGCAGGCATTTCCTTATAAAATCCCTAAGAATGGCAGCTAGAAGTTTAACTCTCAGAGATAAAAAAGAATAGGAAAGCATTTAGGAGTTTGACAGGGAAAGTTAAGGGAAATGATGGTGGTTTGGGAGAGACTCACTAGAGGACAACTGATCACTGCAGATCCGGTACAATTATATCGAGGTCAGCCACTGATGAGGCACTTGTCTGAGGTTTAGCACTGCACTAATGGAAGACACTGATTTCCCAGACATCACTCCTGACATCTTTTAACACTTAAGAAAATGGTCAAACTATATTTGGATGCCTCCATGAGGACTTCTTCTATTTCCTACAGATTTTCTATGAAAAATTAATCCAGACATAGTAAAACGTTACATTTGCCAAGTTTTCTAAGTTGCCACTAACCAAGAGCTGTGTTTGGGCGGGCAGATGTTTCTGCCGTGTGTATCTCTCTGTCAAAACAGGTTCAATAACACGAAAATGCAAGAAAATGCAGCTGCTCTCATTGAAGACGTTTGGCCACTAAAGTCCACACTATACTTGCTTAAAAAAAATAGCTAAACAGCTCAGAAAAGTTATTTTGGCAACAAACATGACCAAACCTTTAATCTAGTAATCCACACCTCAGGACACATCTTTACAAAAGAGCTCACTGCACTGCAAACAAGTAATGAACATCTATAAATAGCTTCACGCGTTAAGGCAAGGAATTGCATTACAGAGATCAAGTCACCTCTGCGAGAGAAGGAGCACGTAGCCAAATTTCTTTCCAAAAATCAGTTTAATGCTAAGATGAAATCCCATTTAACTAAAATTAATGAAACAGGCAAGGAAAAACCAGCCAAAATTATGATTAAAATTAACAGAAAAGAACAGTTACCAGATGTTCAGGCTCTCTACCTGCCCTTTATCCTTCTTGACGTCTGACACCTTCTCTCATTTCAAAAATGCATTAATAAGATCATGGATCATAACAGTAAAACAGGTGGCATTAAACCCCTCTAATTTAGGCTTCTAGTTAAGCTGTGTTACAGGCATTCACCTCCTTCCATTCACTACGGAAGGGCGTCTGCCTCCCGACTTTAAAGATTAACCATGGTGTGGGAGTTTTTGGAGTTTTTCCTTTAACCTCTAACTCATCCTACCCTAAAAGCTAAACCATTTCTATTTCCTCTTCCCTGGCAATGCTCAGTGCTCTACTGCCATCCTTTAGCTAGTCCTATACATCACTGCCTGGCAACAACGAGTTCATTGAGGTTACTTATTTTGCCAACACTGGAAAACACTGGAAGATAATAATCTAGCTCCTTTTTCGCCACCACACACTTACTTGAGAAACACGTAAGGGTAATTCAGAAGCTGCTGAAGAGCCTCAGGTCTAATTACCCACTCATATAAACAGTATTTCTACCTGCCCTTCCTATCTTGTCCCTGGTGTCTTCCTACGGCAATAAAAAGCCAACCCAATGTGTGAGGTAAATTAGGTGCTTAGTTTTGTTTAACTCTTGTTGGAGGAGACATGACATCCCTGGATTCATCTTGAAAAAGAGGGAAATGGCAAGCCAGGGAGCGGATCAGGGTAATCAAGCATTTGTGTTCAGCTTTATGGTAAATCAAGGAGAAAAGAGAGCAGAAAGATGGAGAAGAAACTGGGGGAAAGAACCCACATTACTCATGGTAAATCAATACAGGGACAAGAGCAGCTAAACTGTCGTCAAAAACAACACTGAGTCGAGTTTTGTCCACACATGGAAGCAGTGTGGGACATAGCCCAACATGTGCAGGGAAGAGGGGAGCAAGCGGGTGGCTCAGGCAGCAGGTAGTACAACCCCATCCAGAGCAACAACAGTGGCTCGTGCTGGAAGGAGGCAGAAGCAAGAACAAGTTCAATGGACTGATGTAGCTGAGAAGAAGCAAAGCTCGTGGGGCCCTCCAGCTGTAATTCTTGCAGGAGGCAACTGCACATAAAATATTCTCTTAGACAAATTGCCAAAGCCCTCGCAGCGTGTTCTGTGGCTCCAAATGCAGAGATGCTTGTCTGTGCCTTACAGCAGTCCTGCAGAGGGGCTCAGGGGGTTCTCCTTTTCAAGGGAAGGTTTGAGTTCACACTACTTTGACTCCTAACACAGCTTACAAAACCACAACGGAGTATTTTTTCCCTGATATGGAGAACAGAAAGCAATAGAATTACAAGCTGGGTGAAATGAAAACTAACTACTGCATGCAAGATACCACCTCCGAGGCAGGAGAAGGGAAATATATGCAAACACATCTCACTTCTGCCAGGGATCAGGCAAATTCACAGAGCTGGAGCCTTCTCTCATTTTTATTGGGGTTTTTTTTTGTGTGATTCTATTAGAAAATGACTCCCAGCTTCCAATAGTGTGAGATACTGCAGAATCAGATCTAAAATATGTTAATGTCATGAGAATAATGATTACAAATCTTGGAGGTACTTTGTATGCTGCACAGGTGTCTCCTGGATTACAGGCTTCCTGATTCTGGATTTGTTTTCCCATTTTTTTATGCTTTTACTTGCACTTTCTGCTACTTATTCCACTGTACTTTTTATTGCAATTCTTGTAGTAACTCCTTTTACAATTTTTAGTCTTTCAGCTTTGATTTATTTATGGAAGACTTCTTTTTTTAATTAAAGTTCTTTAAACTTACTGCCAAGGACTTTGAAATGTAAGGATTTGATTTAAGCTACCAGAAAAAGGCATTCACGATCACGTTGGGATCCTGGTTTCTTCTTTTCAACACCAAAGCACAATTATATCTCTGTAATAGTTATGCTGAATATTAAAGGGAGCGATTATTATGGGGCATTTTAACTATCTGAACATTAAAAACCTAAAAGCACTAATTCCTCTGCCATATTAAAACATCACACAAGTAGAGCAGGCACTGCACTAAAGCAATAGTCATTAATCAGTATTTAAAATAAGCCTGTTGCCAAATTATCTCTCAGGCTTAATTTCCTTGAGCAGTATCATCCCACTGAGAGAAATCTGGAGTATAACCTGACATATTACTGTTCTTCAAGAGATTAGTCCACCATTGGCAATTGCTCACCTGCATTAGCTGGCCCCTGCAACACCGCCAGAACCTCTCCTCCAGCTTACAAAGGAGCAAATGTCAAATTAAATACCCATCTGGCTTCCAAACCAGCCCAGGGCTGCTCAGTAATGTAGGCAAAATTGAATGAGTTATTTTGCCCTGACTCTACAGGCTGTAAAATTGAATTTGGTGGCAGCAGCAGACCTGGATCCAAGAGAGGGCACAGAGGACTAACAGCAGCCAGCAAGAGTTTTGGCAGGCAAGGGTGAAAGGAGAGGAACAACTGTATTATAGAGGCCACTGATTTTGGGCAGCAGGAGGAATGGAGCACCAGTTCTCCCATGCAGCAAGGAATGCAAGTCCTGGCTCCTTGCAGAGACCTTCCTGCCTGACCCTCAGACACCACCTCAACCTGACCAAACAGCTGGGCCCTACCCTGGGCACAGGGATGCCAACTGCCATGGTCGGGAATCACAGAATGTTAGAGGTTGGAAGGGATCTCGCAAGATTGTCTAGTCCAACTGCCCTGCCAGAGCAAGATCACCTACAGTAGCTCCCTCTTGCCTACGTCTTCAGCATGGCCATCAGTCTCATGTTTTGACTTCTCTCTACACTCCATACCAAGAAATAACCTGGCAAGAAAATACTTTATGAAAAATAAGTAGCCATTCTAATAAGTAAAGCTTCGCTGAGACTAAGAGAGCACAAGGCTATAAGGGAGAGCATACGGTTGCCACAGGGCTCTGTGCCAGGTTGGGCCAAACTTTCTGAAGTTATGAGCCAGTTAAGTGTCAGCAGCAAAATTTCTCACCTGCAGGTGATGATGAACTTCTTCCCTCCTTCCTGCTTCTAGATGGAAGCATTCCCTGCAGAGGTACTTCCCTCTGCAAAGGCAGAAGGCATGCATCCCTGTCTGCTCCAGTGTGAGAATACCAGCAGCAGACACAAGCTAGCCCAGGCTGACCAGACAGACAAGAGCACGTGTAGCGGCCACCATGTAGGTGCAGCGCTCCCGCCGGAGCACTCCCAGGTGATTTGTGTGCGTAGTGTTAAACGCCCAAGGTTCAAGCAAGGAACAAAAAAGCCAGTCTCTAACCCAAAGCTAGTACTTGCTATTTTATATATACGTATTGCACTGAGGGATAACTACAGAGAACAGGAGTTAGCAGACTCTTTGCTATGCCTTTCATAAGTTTGTTCCCTCCACTTATCCTCCTTTTTATGGGACACAGGAGAGCTATCCCTCAGCTCGCCTGCTTTTCTTACTTCCTCTCTTGTCCGCAGCTAATTTTATCTCCCCCATGGCTTCAACTTCCATCTTCAGCTAGCACTTACGTTGTCATAGCTGAAGTGTTCCTCTCCAGCCCACACATTATTTTAGCCCATCACACTCTCACTTCACTTGTCCCCACTGTGCTCCATCAATGACACCAGTGAGGAGCACTCGTGGCTGAACTTCTGTTATACCTTTCTGTTAGACTGGTCCCCCCGGAATACTTAACTGGAATTAATATGAAATATCATCCCCTTTCTCTGCCTTCAGTACTTTTTCAAGATCCGCTCCTGCTGTAAGCCTCACTCCTCCCTCCTAAAACCAGCCAGACATGACACCCAGGTTGTAAGACTCTCAGCAAGACTGACTGCTATTTACTGCACTTGTCCTTTTAAAAAAATACCTGCAAAAACAGCATCCCCAGCCCACTATGTCTGCTGTTAACCCCCACGACAAAACAATCTCAGTCCTACCGCCCCGCTCACTGCATTTTGATCTGTGTCCACTGGTTTGGGATTTCTTTTTTTTTTTTAACATTTGGTTCAATACCGACAGGCAATCACTTTTGGGAAAGAAATCTGACTTATGTGTGAATGCAGCGACTGCATCAACGAGGGCATTACCATAAAATTGATGAGAAACAGTGCTAAGAGCTAGTTCTCCTGCCTTGATGCATTTACCGTGCCGTTCCAATACCGCGCCTTCCAGTAGTCAAAATGAAGATATGTCCATGGGACCCAGCAAAGAATCAAATTTACATGGCACAATAAGACATGAAATAGTTACAACTGCAATTGCTCAAGGATAATTTTCCTTATTATCCCCATCCCTACTACGCTGAAGTGCCCGGGCTATTACTAAGAGTTGATGCACATTTTTTAAAGTGTATTTTATGCGACAAACAGCACAGTGCTTCACTAATTTAGAAGAGTCACGAGGAAGGAACTGCAAATTAAAACGAGAATGCAGTTTTTCAGTGGGTTTGGATCCCCGTGGTATGTGTTTTGGGACCAACACAATGCTTCTTTTAATAAAGCCGTCACTTTCACATACCGTACAAACGGCCACTCTTTGGCCCGAAGCCCCATACAAACAATGGACCCAATCTGGCAGTCGTCACTTAGTCTTCATGCTCATTAGTTTTTTATCTAAACCAGTGTGATCTGATCAGGTATTCTCATCTGTCAAGGTAAGGATATATATAAGGGTTTGCCATGGTGTATCTGTTAGCTCTGCACAGTAGTTTAATGCCTCTCTAACAGCGCAAGCAGCACTGCAATGCACAGGTTCTCTTTTGTAAAAGCTGCATGTTTGTCTGAAAATGGCTTTTACCTGCTGCTTAAAGGAGAAATAAGTCCTGTGAAATGCATTTAAGGTGAGGAGAAGTAACTCGAAGAAGTAACTCTTAGGTAGCATATCTACAGTTTAGAAAACACCTTCGTAATCATGTTTTTCCTATTTCAAAGTTGTTATTCAATCCAGAGCACTCACTTCAGGAATGTCACTGCCTCATCACAGTGAAGCCCCATCTGGGTACTGCTAAAATCAGTGTATTAGGGTCCTTACTGAAAGGCATCACCATCACATCAAATGACCAGGCTGTCTTAAGAATCTGAGCTAGAAGACCAGAGGGGAAATGAATTTGCAGACAGGACCCTTGTTCCAGATGCAGATAATTTGCAACTGAGGTGTATTCGGGACAGACAGACAAGTGAGACACAAAAACACTGGACATCACCCATTTTATACTACTGTATGGCTAAATACTCCCAAATCATAGAATAGACTCATAGAATCATTAGGAATTGGAAGGGACCTCGAAAGATCATCTAGTCTAATCCCCCTGCCAGAGCAGGTCCACCTAGACCAAGTTGCACAGAAACATATTTTTTTATCTTTGAAGTCACAGATAGCATCTCCAAAAGTTAAGAGGGCAGTTTAAGAGAATCACAGAATCACAGAATCATCATGGCTGGAAAGGACCTCCAGGGTCATCGAGCCCAACCTTTATCCTATTATC